>OX578150.1:76691477-76933977 GCA_951213105.1 Amaurobius ferox
GAATTTCGGTTTTCGACGGGAGAGCACGTTTTGAGCGTCGCTGATCACGTATCGAACATTTTTGAGGTCATGTCTGTGTGTGTGTGTGTGTGTGTGTGTGAGTGTCAGTAAGTGTGTGGAGACGATATCTCACGAACAAATGGAGCGATTCGAAAGAAATTTGGTACAAAAATTACAATCCGTGAATACTGGAAGTCGATTGTTTTTAAACACAATAGAATATTCAGAACCTCCTAAATTTTCGAGTGAAATTTTGAGAAATTCATCAAGAAATCAAAATCTTTAATAAAATTAAGTAAATTTTTCTTAGAAAACGATTGACAAACTTTGGAAAGCATGGACCGTTCTCGAGATATTGCACATTTTACAAATAAATTTATAAACAAATTCCATAAATTAAAAAAAAACTGTTGAGAAGCATATTCACTTTTCACATGTAATATCATGCGATAAATTTGGTGACATCATTCTTGTGGATCCAGCTCGTTCCATTCACGAGAAAAGATACTTTGAATAAAATTTTTGTATTTGAACGGCAAACTGCCATATGAATAACTCATATCTCATAACGCTTGGCAAGATTTTGGCGACGAGTGTGGCGGAATGTCGCTAACTTGGCGACGATTTTAAATATTGTCAAATTAACGGAAATCTCGCCAAATGAATAAAAATGACGCTAAATCAATGAAAATAACGACTGATTGACGAAATGTCAATATCTTGAAAAGAATATAAGTATCCGCTATAAGAATGACCTATTTTCTTTTACTGTAAAAGTAGTAAATTCATTGCATTAGATAAGGAATGTCATGTGCTGCCCACATCAGATTTTTTATAAATGTGGTCGATTGTGTTTTCAAATGATTTGATATATATACTTGAAAATTGTTTGTATATCTCATCAGCTGAGTGGAAAATATTACTTTTCATACAAATTTGCAAAAGTATCCGCCGTTTTGAACGCTTCCAACTAAAGTTTGACTTCAAGTGCACTTTATCTGCAATAGACATTTTGAAAAGACGTTCATCCAGTTTTTATGTACATAATATTTAAGAAATAATGCACGTATCTGCATTAAATGTTATGTGTAAATATATTATACAATAAACTACAATTGGGCAAAAATTTTGCAATTTTCACCATATCCAGAATGATTTTAATTTTAGTATTTACAATGTATTTCTAGCTATGAAGCTGTTTTGTTAAATCCCTCAACAACAATATCAAAGCGAGCGGAAATTTTTAATTACACTATGATGTAAAATGCATTAATGTAGCATATGTTAATAGAAATTAGCAAATTAAGTACATCCATTAGCAGATATAGCTTGTTCAAAATTCATAATATTCGTATAGGAGTATTAACAGCATATTAAACATTCCACATTATTACAGCATTTAAATAATCTTTATCAGCAGATTAAACCTATTTTGCTTGTTTTAGGCGCCTTTCAGAATAAAATAGCAGATAATTATAGTGACAGCATGGAAAATTATGATGTGCCATAATTTTTTCTAGCCGTAGTGCAATATAATGTGCGCTTTGTGGTACTACTGAAATTGATAATCTCTGCAGGTGTTTGCTAAATTGTTACACATTCGATATTTTCTTTCTGTTATTCCAGAATCGGTTATACCATGCTGATTAGAGCTTAGCAAACGACGCAAAATCGGTCCATTTATGCTGTTATCTGCAATAGAAGTACGGTGATAGTATGAGGAACGCTACCTTTACGGCGGATTCTGCGCGTTCAAAATATTACAGGTTTGATCCGATATAATACTGCGAACTATTTCATTACCAAAATTCTTCTTCAATTTACGAGTAATACTTCTGTTTAATAGAACATGAAGTCCGAAAGAAAAATGTTTCCCCAAAACGACAATCAAACACAAAATTCTCAATACATGCTTTCCTGTTTTAAAACTATTTTAATAAGATTTATTAGGCCGACGTGGTGGCCGAACGGTCAAGGCGGGCGTTTCCAAGCGATCTTTCGGCCACCGCGTTGCGGGTTCGAATCCCACGTAAGGCTTAGATGTTGTGTTGTTGGACGCAGTGTTCCGCCCCTCTCTGGTGCGGCAGGTGCAACGTCCCAGACGGCTAAATGGTTCACGTTTCTGGCCGATGTATAGGCGAACGATGAAAGACAAGTGCCTGACCATTTGATATAAAAATATAAATAACTTTTATTAGAATATACGTAATAAATTGGTAATTTGACCTGCGCTATAAAAGTAAAGGGCGTCAATGATACAAATAAGTTAAAGGCAGGTAATTTATCGCAGTTTTATCGAAATTTTAAAGAATTTTTACAATATATTTTTAAAGAACATAAATTTGGTACGAAATGCTAGAAATATTCATCACGGTTTTTGGTCTTATGATTGTGCTGCAAGTAGAACCAAACACTGTGGTATATGAATTTATAGATGCAGTAAATAAATGATGCAAAGGAAAAGCGATGCGAAACTGCTCAATTTATGCTGTTACATGCATAGGAGGGCGATTCTTGTTTTAGGAAGGCGCTTCATGCGAGTTTTGTGTTCTGCGAGTTTAAAATATTAGTTTTGATCCTTTTTAATCTTTGAATTTTTACTTCCACAAAATACTATAACCCCCATTTTAAAACTTCTGTTTAATAGAATGCGTTAAAGTATCTCATGTTGGAAACACATTATACGCGGCAAACTGGAACTAAATAGAATTTCTATTTTTTTCCAATGTATAGAACTTAAATTATTCGAATTTTCAGATTTTTGCAGCACTATAAAATGATAATTCCCGAAACAAAAAACAGGGATAAATCCCGGAACAATGTTATTAATATCAACATCATACAGTTGATTGAAACTGGCTGATGGGTGGATGATCTGCGCAGCCCAAACTGTTGAAGGCAGAAAATAGAAACTTTGCAGAAGCGCGAAAATTTAAAAAAAAAACATTCTATCTAATCTCGGAATTTTTTTGTTCCAACATTTTTCAAGATATAACTCGAGCACGGCTCAAATCTGTTATATTTCTAGCAGAAGGTGTTTCAGCATATTTTTATAATTCAGATTTTTTATGTAGTTTGTAATTCTATTTCTAACCAAATAGTATTTATTACAAATTTACAAGCATGTGATACATTCATTCATTCGCCATAATCGGTCAGGATCGTGAACCATTTAACCGTCATATAACATTGCCCGGCGCACCAGAGGGGACGGGATCCATGATTGCAGATGGGACTTGTACCCCCAATTCGGCAGCCGAGAGAAGAAATACTTGCCTTTGATTGCTTTTGTAGCCGCCATAGTAAGAGTTATGCTTCAAATACAAAATCATCTGCTGGCAAATCCAGGGGGTTCCTGTCACGGCCATGACTGACTTTTTAACACTTTCCAACATAGTCGAAAAATTTTTATGTCTGTCTGTCTGTTCGCAAGGTAACTGCCGTAAAAATGATTATCAAAATGAAATTTTGGTATGTTATTGAGACGGTCTGTGGAACATATGGGAATGTAAATAAATAATATCACCCAATTAGTTTTGGATTGAACCCGGGTTGAAAAAGTGATATACATTTCACCCTATGGGACCTAATTTTTCAAACATTTTTTAAGCGAAGTTCAAATTCACAAATTACTTTGAAAATTTTAGGAAATTTTCAAATTATCCCATAAATCATATAAAAAGTACTTTAGCAAAATATTTTCGGTAGTTTTGAAAACAAAAATTAAAACAATAATTACACCCATATATGTAGAGAGCACTTGGTCCATTTCAAAATAAAATATGTCATCCATCTTTTTTTTCTAGTGTAAAAACCACAGTTCTTTTAAATTTATAATTAGTGTTGCATCCGTCCTAAAACCACTTTTGTTTTGCGTATTTTCCGTGCATCTGTATTCTATGTCTATGTAAGTACAATATTTTTGAGTTTAAATGATCATCAAACTTAGATTATTTCTACAGCGAAGCCTCATTTTAACGTATGTAGAATGTGAACAAATCAATCTGAAAGATGAGTTGTATAAGAATTGCTGAATTTTTTTAGGGCAAAAATTTTTTAGGAGCTCTGGAGTCTGGAATATAGACGATTTAAATGAAATATTCATTTATATTACATAGTGGAGCAGGCGATTTTATAGCCATGCTGTTTTCGATGAAATTTTAAGTATGGAGTTGCCAAACTAATTTGCATTCTGCATCGAAATAGCAGAGGTGTTCAAAAAATTTTCACGGTTAAAAAATTTAAAATGCATGAGTCAGAGATTTGGCACCGATTACTACTAGGTAACTTCCCAACATAACAACTAACAGATAATGGCTAACTAAATTATGACAGGACACCTGCCACTTGACTAGGAACTCAAGAAGTAGATAGAGGCGGCCATATGCCTACTGTGAGCAGTGCTGCCGTAAAAAGTCGGTTTCAATCGAAACCTTGAAGAAGAAGAAGAAGTATGGAGTTAGAAAGTACTTTTACCTCCATAGTTTTATGTTTTTAAGCAAAATAAATTATTGTAGTACTGTGATAATTTAAAAAATATCACCGTCGAATGTTTTGCATTTTAGAAATGTTTAAATAAAATTGCATTGCTCTTGAAAAGTGTTTCATAATCAATGCTCTATGCATGTTTGATCGTCCTTTATTTTACACTAGCTGCCTTCGGCGACCTGCCTGTTCGCTACCCTTGAAAATTCTGACCGTGACAAACTCTCTCGCACCATAATCTCGTGAAGTTAACACAGTTTATTTTAGTTTAATGACGTTAAAACTAATAATGAAATTTTAAGATGAAATATAACGTTGTAGGGGAAGGGGGGTTCTTGAAAATTGATTTGTAAAGAGAGAAGTTTATGTTCTCAAACGAATAATAATGAAGTAAAATAAATTCTGATCTTGTTACGGATAAACCGCTCCAAAGAAACTGCTAACACAACAAAGTAAAAGGTTTGCGTTGAGTTGTAAAAAAAATGACGTTTTTAAAAAATTAATAAATGCATTTCAAGCAAATTGAAATTTACAATGAAAAGTAGTGTATTTCGAAAATAATAATTTATTCCAATAAAATGGATTTATTAAAATCAATGGGCTTAAAAATCTTTACATTAATACCAAAATCATTCTATGTCCATGATGTTCGTCTGATACCATATTGCCAATGTATGTTTCAGGAAATAATTTGTACCCCAAAGGAGCTATTGACGCAAAACATTTGTACCGCGAGTATTCTTCACAGTGATTGAAACTATTAAATCTCTTGATCAGTGGGTTATAAATAAACCCTATTTATACATGATTATATCAAAATTTGTCCGATGCTGCTGAGTTAAAAATACAAAATTTCTAATAAATATAGTAGTTTTTGCTCGAATTTAAAAAAAAAAAAAACGTATATCTAGTTCTAGACTTTTTGATAACAAAGCCGGGTATACAGTTCCGTAAAAATCCATTAATATTTGTGATTGCTATTGTGTACATAAGAAATCGACCACAGACAGGCAGTCGTACATCACTCCAAAAATAGTCCAAACGTATTCAGGAGGTCTTAGAAAATACATCTTAGAACATACAGGCATTAAAATCTCGAATTCGAAAATTTTCGTGAATGCTGTACTTTCTCCATACTATATTACATAGTATGAGAAATTAAAAATTAAAAACTGTGGAATTGAATGCTCTGTTTCATAGATATCGTATATATCGGCAAAAACCGTGAATTTTTGCTACGTTTTCAGAACGGAGGCATAATAGAACCCGCGTAAACATTTTCTCAAAATTGTATGTATTAAAATTATTCAGTAATGTTATTCATATGAAAATTATGGCTTACAAGATTACATAACATTTTTCTGTTAAACATTTCACAGAAGTGTGCACCGTAGTGCGTAATTAGTACAGCATGGTTAAGATATATGAAATAAAACTCTCTGATAAACCATTAACTTTAATGTAAATGTAATGTTTATAAAACTGTGACTAAATGTATTTTTCATAAATTCATAAACATTATTTTCAGAAATTTTATGTACAAAACTGTCTTAGCATATATGATTCAAAATTACGTATTTGTGGAAAACTTCAAGTCATTTTTCCATTATTAGTGGTCTTTGACAATTAACAGTAAAATATCTTCATGTAAAATAAAATCTTGAAAATTTTTTAACTATGAATTGTTTTATACACAATTTATATACACATTCTATAATATACAAATTCAATACAGGCATTTTATACACATTAATTATCAATTGCGACAATATGAACCATCAAGAAAGTGACGGTTCACTATCCTAACCATTAAAACAATTTTAATAAAAAAACTAACTTAAATATAGACCATCAATTTCATAACTAAAAGTTTTGCGTTTGAAGCTTCAGTATTTACATTGTCCCCTGACCCTTTCTGGTCTTTTAAACTTCCATGTTCACCGAGTTCGAAATTGTTTCGTGATCCTACCTACTTAATTGAAGTTCAAATTTGACGTTGAGTCTATTTTACCTTCCAATTTTGATTCATCGCTGCACCGTGGGTCTTTGACACGTTTGAGTCAGCCATGCATAAAGCCAACGAAAACATTGCTGATATTTTTCTTACTTTCTGGATAAAACTTTTTTCTTTGTGTGTGTGTGTGGGGGGGGTCTTGAACACGTTAGTTGGTCCCTTTTCAGACGGAAGATGCTTTAATGGGCATGGAATTTTTCCATTTCCATGATCTAGGATGGAATGGGCATGGAATTTTACCATTTCCGTGATCTAGGTCACTTAAATAGATCACTTTGATAATGCCCAGTCAAATTGAATCCACCCCTTTCGTCGATGACACTACCTGGCTTTTCTGTAGATTTTCAGAAACTTCATTTGAAGCCAGGATTCTTGAATTTTTCCTAATCAAATAATCTTGTTCCATAGACTCATATTTCTTGGCAATTTCGTTCAAAGTATCCCATCCACCTGCAGCCATATCATGCCCTTGAAAAGCATCGAATATTTTCAAAACGGCTAAATTTAGTGCTTCCTGAACTCCACGATTGTAGAAATACACAGCCAAGCTCGCCAGGTGCACGCAGTATTTCAGGAAATTATCGGCATCAAAACCTTTAGGAAAATACCTGTCTTTGAGGATATTAGCATGTACTGATAAAAAATCGCAATTCAGCAAGCAGACGTTTTGCATGAAGTACGAAATATCTTCAAGGTGCATCACCATTGTTCTATTTAAGAAAAGAGCAGCACTTTTCACAGATTCATTGAAGGCATTGTACACGGAATCACGATATGATTCAGATAAAAATGGCTCATATGGAAACTGATTAGTCTGAAGCGTCATGAAATTAACAAATTCCTCCGCGAATAACATCCTATCACCATTTGTGGCGATTCCATTGTTTTCAGCCATTTATTTTTTTCCGTATACTGACAGAAATTTCCTGCACGGCAACGAAGAAGAATCGTTTTTGCATGACATCCTGAAGCGGTGTTGCCAAATTCAAAGTATCAGTTCTACAAATATAATTACGGTTAACAGTTATACCCAATAAGTAACCAGGATCACTGTTAACAGTAGAATCATTTACAGGAACAAGAGTATATGAATTTTTGCCATACACAAGACAAAGTAAATGAAAAGGGAATGAAGAGCATTTCTTACAGGATTTAGTTATATACGGGGTGTTGCCGTGAAGTGGCGACAAACTCAGAGGTGTGATATTAGACATCAAAAGGAACAAAAATTGTCATAGAACATGGTATTGCAAACCACGTTTAGTCGGTGAAAATCACAAAAATACTTATGAAGGATATGACATCGAGTGGGACAAAAAGGCCAATAATAAGTAGAAAAACCATTTACTTGACAGCATGATTACAACACAGCCCGTGCTGTACAAAATAAAGTGCAATAATAAGTACAAAAAAAGTAAAATAAATAAGTACAAAAACCATTTAATTGACAGAATGATTACTATACAACCTGTGCAGCACAGTTCAATGCCAGAAAGGAGACGGAGAAATGACTACAGGAGTTGTTCGAAGTTGCGGCCGCGATGGTCATTGCACAGCCGACAGCGAAGGGGTAACGATTGTGCGAAGCGCTCAAAGATACCGGGTATACTGGCGATGTCTTCCGCAAAGATCCGTGCAATGCGATCCTCCAGGGTTTCCACAGGCGTCTGATACACCAGTGATTTAAGGTGTCCCCAAAAGAAGAAGTCCAAGGGATTGAGGTCCGGGGAGCGTGGATGTCAAGCACCAGGTCCGGCGTGCCCAATCCACCTCCCGGGATATGTAGCATGGAGATGGTTACGTGCCACAATGGAAAAATGTACTGGTGCACTATCATGCATAATTCACATGTTCTGTCGCACTGTGGCCGATACACCCTGTAGCATATCCGGGAGGACGTGCTGCAGGAAAATAAGGTACGTTGCGCCATTGCGGCTTTCAAGCAGAAAGGTACAGTCCCAACAGATTATCTCCGAGTATCCCTTCCGAGATGTTACCACTGGACTTCTGTTGAACTTTCGAGGGAACAGTGGTGTGGGCACGACGTATATTTTTGCGATTTTCACCTACTAAACGTGGTTTGCGATATCATGTTCTATGGCAATTTTGGTTCCTCTTGATGTCTGATATCACCCCTCTGAGTTTGTCGCCACTTCAAGGCAACACCCTGTATATATATATATATATATATATATATATATATATATATATATATATATATATATATATATATATATATTTTATATATATATATATTTAGTATATATATATATATATATATATATATATATACTAAAATATTATACAATCAAAGCTTGTCCGTAGAAATAAAATTAAAAAAAAATTTAATTTGCAAACAGAGGAGATTTTAGCTATGTTTATTGTAATATCCGAACTGGTCATTGTGAGACGTAGTATTGAAATGAGTTGATTTTTAGGATTATATTAATATTAATTGTTTATTAAGCATTAAAAACATGGCCGTTGATCTCATAAAGTGAAATTAACATTTAAATCGTACATCGCTCGTTGTTGTGCCGCAATAAACCCTCCAATTATTTTTACCTTTTGTGTAAGTCCTGAAAAGAATTATTAATTAATATTAAAAGATGAGACTATTTAAAACTTAAACAATATAATTTATTAACATCAATTTTTCATCAACAACAATTTATCATTTATATCATTTCTCATTTATTATCAATTTTCATTCAACTATTTGAGCTAGCGGAGATACGACCAGAAGTATTAATTTTACGAAGGTGTCTAGGACCGGTAGCATCAGAGCACATACCTTCCAGTTTAGACTTGGGCTCATCATCTCGCTTGCATCAGTCTTATACTGCCATAACTCTGTGGTGTGTGGCTCCTCCTCGTATATCTCACTTCGACTGATAATTTATATCTGCAACTGCTAGGTCATGCTGTGTAATATTCGTGATTCGACTGATTTTCTCCTTTCTTGCTCTTAAGTCATGACAGTGTAAATACTCGTACTATAAATGCAAATCCTAAGTCATCTCTGCTAGGTCATGTTCGCTTCGATCCTTTTGTCAAAACTCTTTTCAACAACACTTCGTATGAGAACTTCTTGCAACCACACATTTCGTGTCAGACTTACTTCTGCAACATTTCGTATCAGAGTTACTTGTGGTTCCTTCGGCGGGGGGGGAGGTAGCTCCGCCCTTCTTCCCCTTGGCGATCATTGGTTCTTCTGAACCCAATGGCATCACTTGACATTTATCAAGGCCCCTCTCAGCCCCTTTGGCCTGGGACACCCAAATTTATAGTATTTGACCTAAAAGTTCACGTTGTTGTAAACACCGGCGCCAGCCAGACTCGAGCTTTGTTAGCCGTTCTAGGCACCATAAATATTGAAATAAAAATGTCTCATGTGAGGACATATTCTGGCCTCACAGTCATTTCATAAAATTTCAATATTTAATTATTTTGTACTGCCTACCAATCAAAAGAATTGAATTAAAATTTACACAACGCCATTATAAGGGCTAAAGAAAGAAAAGCTATCAAATGAAAGGTACTTATTAACTTAAAATTTGCTGAGATATCGATAATTAAAAGTCTTCTCTTATTCCATTTCACATGATCTGCAAGTGTGTATATTTAACTTACTCTGAATATAAATGGAGGACATCCACATATCTATTTAAAACAGGAAAACCGTCAATTGGAATTTTCTGCCATTTAATATTTAGCAATTTAGTTTTCTTGGTTGTCCTTTACAATAAAACTTAAAAATACTTAATAACAACAGATGGAATATCTCAGCAAATTTTGTAATCAAAACCTGTCGGGTGAATTACTTTTATCCTAATTAAGCGCGGAGCAAATTTACTAATTATCAATTTTCTTTCGGAGGAGCCGTATTATCAATTAAATTAATGGCATAATCAATTACATTTGACTTTTCTATAAAATTAGCAACTACGGAAGGTACAACTATAAATGCTAAATTTTTCTCTATTTGCTGATTAATTTTAATATTTCACTTTATTTCTATGGCCAATCATTAATTTTCCATTCCTTTCAGATGCTTTTCATGAAGCACATAATATATATGTATGTCAAGAACTGTCGACCGGTTGGATCGAACGTTTTGGGGCACAGTAAGTAAGTTATGTCCAGGAATTTCGAATGAGAAAATATTAGGTCAACTTTCAGGATTTAGGTGCTTCAAATGTTTCGATTATAATGCGAAATTTGATCTATGGATATGGATTTGATCTACGATACATACGAATTTAAATGCAAGAGCACGAACTGTGTGGTCGAATTTAACCTTGTAGCTTGTATAATGGGTAGCTTGTTTAATGCTTTCGCGACTTTAAAAATTTTATGATATTTCTTGGTTTAGAAATATTTTTCTTTTCAAACAGTAAAGAAATATCAAGGATATTTATTTTTGTATTTAGAAGAAAGCGACAGTCATATTATTTATTGGAATGAATTATCGGGCGGTATTCTGGTCCTACATAAGCGCCCTGCTTCTTAAAACGAACACAGCTGCGATGTATAACTTGATTGCCTTTTATCGTCTGCCCGGAATAAAACCGATTTTTCTGTCGAAATTTCGACGGATTTTAGGTTTTAAACATTCATTACATTTAAACTAATTTGAAATTTTAAACAAGAGAGATCAATCTTGCTTAAAGCATTGATTATGAAACACTTTCCGTATGAAATGCAATTTTATTTAAACATCTCTAAAATGTGATACATTCAGCGTTGATATTTTTAAATTATCACAGTACTACAGTAATTTTTTAAACTTTAAACGTCGTCGAAAAAGAAAATGCTAGTTAAACAAAATTAATTTTATTCGAATGACGTCATCAAAATATGAATCGCCTGCTTCTCTATGTAAAATCAATGAATATTTCATTCAATTCTCTTATATTCCAGGAGTAAATAATTTTGAATAAAAAAATATTCAGCAATTCTTATACAACTCAATTTACAATCGCTGTATTTGTTTACATTCTACATGCTATATTATAGCATTAAATTTAGGCTTCGTTGTAAGAACAATCAAAGTTTAGGGATCATTTAAAATAAAAAATATTGTAATTACGTTGGTACAGAATTTAGATACACAGCTGATATGCAAAAATAAAGAGGTTTATGACGGATGCAACACTAAATATAAATTTAAAAGAACTTCAAACATCACGATCTGGTTCTTACACAAAAGGAAAAGAGTTGTTTGCCATATTTTTGCAATGAGTTACGTGATCTATTCATATATATCATAGGTTGTTGTTGTTGAGACCCAGACCGTCCGACCTACCAGAAAGGTGTAAGGTAACTGTATGGACGGCCGGGAAGTGCCACCCAATTTAGACCGGAACCCAGTGGGGGAGGCATCCCCAGGGACCGTACCCTCCTTCCCCTACCACCAACCTCTCGGAAGGACTTACGGACCCACATGTTTAACGTGATCGTACTCCGCATGAACACGGCGGCATTTTGTGGCAGCGTGCAAATCTAGCGCGCAAACCACGGGGGTACCGCACCCGAGATGGCCAACAGCACACGGTGTTCCGAGGTGGTCACCCACCAAGTACTAACCGCGCCCGATGCTGCTTGACTTCGGTGATCTAACGAGAACCGGTGTTTTCAGCACGGTACGGCCGTTGGCATATCTATCATAGGTGTAATTATTATTTCAATTTTTATTTAAAAAATACCGAACATATTCCATTGACATTTTTTTACACAATTTATGTGATAATTAAAATATTTCCTAAAATTTAGAAGTAATTTGTGAATTTGAACTTCTTAAAAAAAGTCCCATAGGGTTCAATGCATTTCATTTTTTCAACCCGGGGTAAATCCGAAACTAATCGTGTGATTTTATTCATTTTCATTCCTATATGTCCCACAAGACGTCTGGACGACATACTAAAATCGCAAGTTCATAAAGTCCTTTTTAAGATAGTTATCGTGAGACGAACAGACAGACAAACAGAATTGCAAAGTCATAACTTTTCAACTATATTGCAAAGTGTTCAAAATTTCTTCGAGCTGTATTGTCTGGAGACGTGGAATACTTTTGTGCCAAATTTCATTTCTGTCTGAAGCTGAAAATCTCGTTGTTTTCTATAAAACGTACCACATTTGAATATAATTTAAAATATCCTGCATTTTGCCTTAACTATCCACAGTTAGGTTCGGAGTTTTGATCGAGATTTGAAAAATCATGAATTTACAACATTTGAGTGTATATGTCCAGACTCTTTGCACTGATAAATGAAACCCAGTTGATTTCTGACTTGTACGTATGCTGATGTATCGTGATTTGGGCTGCATTTTACGTTTTAAACCAGTTTAAGCTGTTTAGTTTTATTGTAAAACTAAACAGCTGGTAGACAATAGGGATGATTATGTTGATTCCATGCAGAAGTGTATTACCGAGATGGCTTACTTTCAAGTTAAAAAAATTCGATATTGCAACTATTAACTCTAGGATTGCTAAACTTAAAAAATCTTCCGATCTTCCCCCCACTATTAAATCTGCTGTTTTCCGTACTTCTCATCAATTATCTCAAATTTTCTGACAGATAAATTTAACCATCAACCATCTCCATAACCATAAAGTCTCCATAAAGTTAACCATCTCATGCGTCCTATTGTGTCTAAGTATAATGGTCCTACCTATTTTTTAGAAATAGCATTAGCTAATTTTCTTAAACCATTTTTCAATAACCATGTATATCTTATAAGGTCTACTGAAAATTTCATTAAACATCTCTTTAATTCTAATTTCGTTCCAAATTGCACTTTTCATAGTTTTCACGTTGTGTCCCTGTTTCCTAATGTTACCGTTTCTACTGCTATTAATATTATTGCCAAAAATATTCTATGTCAAGACTGTACTATTCCCACTATCGACGAAATAACTTCTGCATTGAACATTGTCGCAGAGGCAAATTACTTTGGTTTTCGCGATAATATATTTTTGCAAACTACGGGTGCCCCTATGGGAAGCCTCTTATCTGGCATTTTAGCTGAGGTTGTGTGACAGTAGCTCGAGAACGAAATTTTACCTTTTTTATCCCTTAAACTTATTCTTTGGTGCCGTTATGTGGATAATGTGTTTATTATTTAGAACCATAGTTTGAGCGACCTGCTTAATCTTTTAGATAATGCCAATGATTTTTACCTCTCTATTAATAATTATTTAATCGTGCATTTAATGTTTGTTCATCTATTTTGGCTTTAGTTACTGAAATTGACTTTATCTTTAACCTTGATCCACTTACTTGTTCGAGTTTGTTTATAAAATATTTTCTCATATTCGCTATAATTGTATTCATCCTAATACTAACCTTGATCTTGTTTCTAATCTTATGCCATATAAATCAAGTCTTCTTTAACACCCTGCGATTTTTCATCCTCTTTTTCATTACTTTCCTTATATACATAATGTATAAGGAAAGTATTGTGACGGGGTCGAAAATTCGAATTCGAGTTTTCGACGGGAGAGCACGTTTCAAGCATCCCTGATCACGAATCAAACATTTTTGAAGTGATGTCTGTGTGTGTGTGTGTGTGTGTGTGTGTCAGTGAGTCTGTGGAGACGATAACTGACGAACGAATAATGGACCGATTCGAACCAAATTTGGTACAAAAATCACAATCCGTAAACACTGGAAGCCTATTGTTTTTATACGTAATCGAATGTTCAGAACCCCCCTAAATTTTCGGATGAAATTTTGAAAAAATCGTCAAAAAATCAAAACCACTAATAAAGTTGCGCAAATAGACATTTCTTATGTAATTTTTCATTAGAAAACGATTGGCATAAATTTTAGAACGCTAACATGAACCGTTCTCGAGATATTGCACATTTTTAAAAAAAATTATCAAAAAGTCATAAAATAAAAAAAATATATTTCCTATTGAGAAACATGTTCACTTTTCATATGTAATACCATACGTTAAATTGGGTGACATCATTCTCGTGGATCTAGCTTGTTCTATTCATGAAAAAAGATACTTTGAGTAATACGTTTGTATTTGAACGCCAATAGTCATTTGTCTGTTGTAAGAATAACTTATTTCTTCGCCCATAATTCTTGGCGAGATTTTGGCGAAAAATTTGGCGGAACGTCGCCAACTTGGCGACTTTTTGAAATGTTGCCAAATTAACGAAAATCTCTCCAAATGAATGAAAATGACGCTAAATCAATGGAAATGACGACTTAATACTCGAAAATTCAATTTCTTGGAAAGAATATAAATATCTACTATAAGAAAAATCCAGTTTTTTACTGTAAAAGTAGTAAATTCAGTACATTATATAAGGAAAGTCATGTGTTGCCCAGATCAGATTTTTTTTGTCATGAATTCAAGTTTAAGGCCGCCCATTCTACCGTTACTACTTTATTTAGTCGTATTTGTTCAGATAAATTTAAGGATAAAAATCACTTTATGTGCCAGGATGGAGTGTACTCTGTCTCCCTTTTATCTTCCGAAAATAACTTTAAATTCTGCATTGGTAGCACTAAACGTACTGTCGGTTTTCGTTTAGCTGAACATGCTTGCTATGTTAAAAATGGTAAACTGTCCACGGTTGCATCCCAGTATGTTATTAACGATAATTTCCATCCTATAGTTGATAAAAACATTTCTTTTAATTAGCTGCAATAACCTCCGTAATATTTTACTTTATGAATCTATGTATATTTATCTTTACTGGGAGTCTGTTTGTAATTTTGATCCAAATCAGACTCTTAGTTATGCTTGGCGTCTTGTTCTCGACTCACTACGTGTTAAATCCTTATATGATTTTCTGAAAATTTAGTCGTTGCTTTATTTCGTTTTTCGATGTCATTCCTATTGTTTACCATTTAATTTATGAACCTTTTTCTTTTTATTGCAGTTTGTATTTTATAATTAAATTATATTTTAAATGTCTCATATTTAAAAATGCAAATTGATTAGTATGTAAATTTTGTCTGGCGGTTATGGCCTATATTTAAGCACTTGTCCGTAATTTATATTCACTTCACGGATGAAAGGAACTCAAACAGCTGCTGTAAACCCTTAGTTCAGTCATGTGGTCTATACGCATATTATAGACCATTATAAAGAATCTGATATGGGCAACACATGACTTTCCTTAAATAATGCAATGAATTTACTACTTTTACAGTTAAAAAAAAATCTGATGTGGGCAACACATGACTTTCCTTATATAATGTAATGAATTTACTACTTTTACAGTAAAAAAAATAGGTTTTTCTTATAGTAGATACTAATATTCTTCCCAAGATATTGAATTTTCTGCAATTAGTCGTCATTTTCATTGATTTAGCGTCATTTTTATCCATTTGGCGAGATTTTCGCTAACTTGGCAACATTTTAAAAAGTCGCCAAGTTGGCGACATTCCGCCAATTTCGTCGGCAAAATCTCGCCAAGCGTTATGGACGAAGAAATAAGTTATTCTTACAGCAGATAAATTGGCGTTCAAATACAAAGTATTATTCAAAGTATCTTTTTTCATGAATGGAACGAGCTAGATCCACGAGAATGATGTCACCCCATTTATCGCATGATATTATATATGAAAAGTGAACATGTTTCTCAATAGGAATATTTGTTTTTCTATTTTATATGCCTTTTTGAAATTTTTTTAGAAAATGTGCAATATCTCGAGAACGGTTCATGTTAGCGTTCTAAAATGTATGTCAATCGTTTTCTAATGAAAAATTATATAAGAAATGTCTATTTGTGTAACTTTATTATTGGTTTTGATTTTTTGACGATTTTTTCAAAATTTCACTCGAAAATTTATTGGGGTTTTGAACATTCGATTGCGTATAAAAGCAATAGGCTTCCAGTGTTTACAGATTGTGATTTTTGTACCAAATTTGGTTCGAATCGGTCCATTTGCTCGTCAGTTATCGTCTCCACAGACCCACTGACACACACACACTCATCACTTCAAAAATCTTTGATTAGTGATCAGGGATGCTTGAAACGTGCTGTCCCGTCGAAAACTCGAATTCGAATTTTCGACCCCGTCACAATACTTTTCTTATACATTATGTATATAAGGGAAGTAAAGAAATGTTATTCTTATTGTAGATACTCATATTCTTTCCAAGATATTGAATTTTCGGCAATTAGTCGTCATTTTCATTGATTTAGCGTCATTTTTATCCATTTGGCGAAATTTTCGTTAACTTGGCAACATTTTAAAAAGTCGCCAAGTTGACGACATTCCGTTAAATTTGTCGCCAAAATCTCGCCAAGCGTAATGGACGGGGAAATATGTTATTCTTACAGCGTTTAATTACTTTTTCCTCCATGGTCTTAATTTTTAAATAAAATAAATTATTATAGTATTGTGATGTATGACATGAATGGGAAATTATTTATGAATGAAATGCTGCTTTTATAGAGAGAGCCAGGCGTGTTATTTTTTCTATGACGTCATTTGAATGAATTTCAGTTGCTTTCGATGAAGTTTTCAAATATAATAAATTATCGTAGTATTATGATTATTCTAAAATTATTACTGAGGAATGTATCGCATTTTAGAGATGTTTAAACCAGGAAATTTATATTTCAATGCCGTCATTTGAATGAAGTTCATTTTTTTCGATGAAGGTTTAAGTTTACAAATATAATAAATTAATGTAGTATTGCCATAAGTTTTAAAGTATTACCGAGGAATGTATTGCATTTTAGACGTGTTTAAATAAAATTGCATTGAAGTTGGAGAGTGTTTCATAATCAATGCTTTAAGCATGATTGATCTTTCTTGTTTTTTAATTATCTGATCAGCCACCCATGTTATACAAAGAATCCTATGTTCAATGTATTGGCAGAAAACGAAATGGCACAAATTTTAGAACACTTAAATGAACCATCATGGAAATATTTCAAATTTTTCATACTATATAATGAATGAATAAATTTAAAAGTATTTAGTGTTGTTAAATCGGCTAAATTTCGCCATGCAATATTTTGCAACAAAACTACTGTCAAACGATGCGTCGTTCTTCTAGATCTAGAGTATTTATTCCATTTATAATTCGTAGCCGATAAGCAAAATACTCTTTGTACAAAGGATAAGAAAAACTTGAGAAACGTATTCAAGTACAAATAGATAAACAACAGAATAAGTCTTATTAATCTATGCTTAAATGTTTTCTCAAAATTCCATTATTAATCAATCGTCAAGGAATTTTTGATGATCATATTGCACAAGTATAACTTCGCAATTTAGTTGCTGTCAGTAATATAGCAAGAAACACCAAATTTCAAGTATGTAACGAAGTGTTTTTTTTTCCAAAAGTATGGGGTGTGTTTGAGCCTACCGCGGAAGGGGGAAGGCGAAAAAACCCTTGTTACTCCCGCATCTATTATAGTTGAATAAATTTAAATATACCATTCGATAGGGAATACCATATACAAATTCACATGTTTGCAATTCTTCATATCTAAATGCGCACCAACTTCAAAATGTCCAGACCAAGTTATAACTGCGTACAAATTATACACATTTATAGTATAATAGTAAGCTGTATTTGCTTTATATTTATCATAAATCCTTGCAATACCAGAGAAATTGGTTTCTTATTAAATAAATATATATATATATATATATCAGTTTTTATACTATTACATAACTATTTATCATTTCTACGCTGTTATATGTTGATACAGGACGTTCCAAAAAGATTGAAAAGCTCTTTAATTCTTTACCTATTGGAGATAAATGGGCAATGTAAATTGCAAAAATGTTTAAAGTAAGGTAGGAAAAAGACTAAGTTAATGAAGTAGTCCTCATTTATTTCAAAAAGTTACACTTTTTAAATTTTTATACGACCCCCTTAGAAAAAATTTGGCCAATCAGAAAATATTTATTTTTAATGCAATAAATAATTAAAAACCCGCATATCTGTATTTTTAAAATCAACTGAATTATGATGAAGGTAAAAACCTGACTTATGCCACTTCTCCGTACCATGTGAAAGGTTGTTCCATCGGTGAAAATAGGGATCATAAACAAATTGACGATGGAAATTGCTTAGAGCAAAAATACGTTAATGTGTCAAAATTGTTTATCAGAAATGCATCTAAATACAGCATTACACAGACAGATAGCATATAACGCAGTGGTAGTCACTACGAGATTGGGTATCCTATGTATTATCATCCAGTTTTATCTTTTTTGTGATGCCACAAATTTACATTTCTAATTTGATATATGATTCCCATTCACAATGTTCAATTTTCAATTAAATATAACTCTCTCAATGTTAAAGATACAGATATGCGGAATTTTTTTAATGATCTTGCTGCCTTAAAAATAAAAAAAAATCTGATTGACAATAAAAATTTAAAAAGTATAACTTTTTGAAAATGAATGGGAGGACTATTTCATTAACGTAGTCTTATTTCCTACCTTACTTTCAACATTTTGGCAATCGGCATTGCCCACTTATCTCCAGCAGGTAAAGAATCAAAGCGCGTTTCAAACTTTTTGGGACACCCTGTATAGCGGTACCATTAACCTACCGATATAGTACTTCAGATATAAACTTCTGAGAGTTTATAATAAATATGAAAAAATAATAAACTTTCTTACTACCAGTATTATGTAAATGTCAGCCGTTTTCGCGTAATCATATGTCTGTTAGGCGGTACCGTGCCACCGACCAACCGGTCTGACATTGCAAACATAGATTTCTGGGAATGTCTAATATATAAAAAATAATCTCAGCTTTGATACTGCGACTTTTATGTAAATACCAGTCATTTTATTGTAGTCACATGTTAGTCTACTTTTCAATAGCCTACTGATCTGGCAATGAAAATATAGACCTGAGAACTTGAAGTAATTCCAGTGTAATTAAAATACATTTTCATACCAGAATTCAAATTTTAGTAACTTTCTTTCTCAAATTTTACTGAGATAATTTTGAAAAATAGGTCCAAATGATTATAATCAGTATCGAAAACCCAGATCACACGACTCACCGTAGGGTAGGAATGAGTAGTAGTTTCAGTTGCGTGAAAAAACTTTCGATTGATATCATACTTTATCGACAGCATGATGGGGGTGGGAACTTATCCCCCCCCCCCGACACGGGCTAATGACACGAACAAAAGAAAATGTATCGCGGCTATTTTTACAACAGTGATTGAAATTATTCAGTCTCACGTTCTGTGAACCGCAAATAACTCTTTTTATGAATGATTATGTTAAATTTTGTCCTGTTCTGCTATGTTAAAAAATATAAAATTTGAAAGTTTTATTTCGAATTAAAAAAAAAATCTTTCCAGTTCTTGGTTTTTATAACTAAGCCGGACACAAAGTTTCGTAAAAATCCATTAATATTTGTGACTTCAATTGTGTACACATGAAATCGACCACAGATAAGACGGGCATTATTCCAAAATTAGTCAAAATGTGTTCAGGAGGTTTTAAAATATATCGGCATCAAAATCTCGAATTCGAAAATTTTCCTGAAAGCAATATTTTCTCTATACTATAATACATAGATTGAGAAAGTAAAAATCTGTCAGTTTTGGCACTTGTGTAAATGTTTTGTTTTCACACAGATATATACCGGTATGGCGGTAATTTATTACCGATCAAATAAAGAATTCTGGGAATTAATAGTAAATATAAAAATATTTCGGTTTTGATACTATTTGATACTACTACGTGAAAATGATTTGTCAGTCATGTTCACTCAGATATATGGCGCTCTGGCGGTACTTTAACACTGGCCTAACGGTCTGGCATTGCGAATGTAGAATACTGGGAATTTATTTCAAAAAATTAAAACAATTTGGATTTGATACTGTCATGTACCCCAACAGCATTTTTTTTCACAGTGACGTAAAATTTACGTCACACTGTGACTTTGGGACGTCAGAGGACGTTGTAGTACGTCTCGGCAATGTCATAGTGAGCAACGAAGTCACTTTGGTCATTTTCATGGTCGTTTGTGACGTCGCATATTAACTTGTTTGTGACTTCACATCGTAATTGCCATTATGTCATCACATTTATAATGATTTAAGAAGAACAAATGACAAGATCTTGCAAATACAGAGAATAGCATTATTGGCTATCACGAAATGTTACAGAACTACATCCAATTTAGACTTGCAAATATTGGCGGGATGTCTTCCACTTGATTTGAAATTAAAGGGAGATACGAAGTTATACAGAAGTATAAATGGAATAAAGAACCTACAAATTGGAGAGGAAATAGTGGAACAGATAATGATTGAAAAACCAAGCTATAGAAGGAAACTTCCTTGGAAAGAGGAATTATTGTATTGGAATGACGAAGTCCCAAAAGAAGGAATGGTAATTTATACGGACGGTTCCAAAATTGATGGTAAAGTGGGAAGCGCCTTTGTGGTGTACCAGGATGGTGAGATTTTGGATCAAGAACAATACCGTTTGAACGATGAGACCACGGTTTATAAATGCAGAACTGCTTGCCATTATGAAAGCATGTGAATATATTTGTAATAATAATATAACAAGAGAAATTCACATATGTACTGACTCCAGATCAGTACTACAGGCATTAGCTGCATATGAGAACAGCAATAGGTATATCATCGAACTTAAGGATAAATTAATTCAAAACAAGGATCTTATCAAATTGCACTGGGTAAAAGCACACATTGGGACTATTGGCAATGAAAAGGCAGACGAGTTGGCGAAAGGAGCAACCAAGAGAGCAGCAGTCGATTACAACTTTAAGTGGAGTAAAGACCAGTTGAAGAAAAAGATCCAAAAGGAGATGACTCAGGAATGGCAGGAAAGGTGGGACCAGACAAGCTTAGGAAAGCCTCTGCATAATGAAATAGAGAAAGTCTCTATAAAAAGATTATATGGAGATTTCTTTATTAACCAAGTATTAACCGGTCATGGTGCATTCAGGGAGTATCAACACAGATTTTTTGGGAAAGACAAAATGTGCTATTGTGGCAAAACGAGTGGTTCCGTTTATCATACAATTTATGATTGTTATCTTTGGGATAAAGTAAGAATGGATACTTTCCCTAAGAATTTTAAAAAGGTGGGATTATATAATTTATGTATGCACTACAAGTGCAGGCTTGGTGTCAAAGAAATCATGAAAAATATTTTGTCTTTAGAAATTAATTGATTGTTGACTTATTGTATGGTGGTTTTAAGAAGGATTATGTGTTATGATGGATTTTAGATTGTATCGATGTATTTATGTATATAAATTGAAGATATGTAAATTGTACTGAATTTAAGAAGGATTATATGTTATGATGGATTTTAGATTGTATCGATGTATTTATGTATAAAATTGAAGATATGTAAATTGTATTGAATATAATGTTGGATCTGAATATAATGTAAAGTGAATGTTTTGTAAATTGAATGGATTTAAGATGATTGTATATAATGTAAAATATGTATATAATATAATGCTATATAAGAGTTACATGCCATTGATTAATGTTATATGCTGACTGATGTCATGATATGTTAGTGATGGATAAGAAATTGTGTTGTTGGTGTTATCGTTGTTAAGTTATTGATGTTAAGTTTTGTTGAATTTTGTTTGGTTTTAAATCAAAGTGTGATATTTATTATATTTTAATCCTTAAGAATGAAGGATATATGATTTAACCCTAAATGAAGGGTTCTTGTAACTTTGTATGATTTAATAAAGTGTGTGGAATCGGTCAGAGGACGACTCTCGACAGATGGTGGTTCGTGTTGTCCGGGCTTGTTTTGGGTGATTTGCACCTCCTGCCCGCGCGTTTGGTCTTTGGGCGGCGCGCGGATGGGGTGGAGCGCCGTGGCTTGGGCCACGGCCTAGTGTCCTGGGTTTGCTGTCGCGGCGACTGTGCATCTTTACCGTATACCTTCGGGTAGGGCGGTGTCTTTGTTAGAGTTATGTCATCACATTGTTATGTGTAAATTACATTTTTGAAACGTCACAGAATATAGTCACAATGAAGTTACAAAGTTACTAATACGTAGCGTCGCATAGAAGTCACAAATATGATGTCACATGGTGACCCAGGTGTTACGTGACTACAACGTCATTGTCACACATGTGACGATCTTTGATGTGAGGGTAATGTGTCATTTTCACGACGATATATGTTGACCTGGCGGTACTTCAGCATTGACATCACGGTCTGGAATTTCAAATAGCTTTGATAAAGTGATCTAATTTTATTATTATTTTAACAACTTTAAGGATCTAAAGCCACACCCACTGACAGCTGTCAAGTTTTCACATTGTTAACTTGCAGTTGTATTAGGACATCAAAATTCAAGAAATTTTCTTTATGAAATGCCGTAGTTTAAACGTCGCCGCCTCTTAGTAATCAGTCTGATGACACAAGTATTCTGGATGAAGCGAATAAGTCATCGAAATTAGTAATTTAACATATTTTTAGTTCATTTTGTCCTTAAAATGTTATATGCTCATAATTTATAAATGAATGTACCGGAATGGCTTAAACTTGACATCAACGGGGAAGATTTTCCGAGCAACTGTATTAGAACTGTTCTAATCAAACAACAAAAATGTCGCTCTTCAACATGGGGGATTTGAAACATGTAGATGACCCCTGAATCGTGCCGAGACTTAAAACCGCACTATCTCCAGATATAACAAGAACTTTGTAAAAATATATATTTAAAGTAATGTTGTATGTAGACTTTGTTCATGATATCTAAACTGAGCGTTGCCGGTGAAAATTATCGATGACCGTACACAATTTGATATGAAGGCGCCCACTTGTGCAGTTTTCTTACATATGAATTTGAAGATATTATTTCTTATCGAATATCTTTGAATTTACTCTACGATAAACATTAGCAGAATGATGAGAGATTAAACAATGGCAGAATTGTGAGGAGTTAAAAAATGGCAGAATAAAAAGGGGTTAAAAAATGGCAGAATAATGAGGGATTAAACAATGACAGAATAATGAGGGGTTAAACAATGGCAGAATAATGAGGGGTTAAACAATGGCAGAATAATGAGGATTTAAACAATGGCAGAATTATGAGGGGTTAAACAATGGCAAAATAATAATTATATTATTTTTCTCGCAATTGTACATACACATGATTGGAATTATTTAATGTAAATTTTCTAAATTCATTACAATTCCATTATGGTGTATAGGGATTGTCATACGTTGCTTACATAAGATTCTTATCAGCATTCATTCATACTTTCCCATCTTTATTAAGCTTTAAATATAGATGATACAAGTATTTGATTCACTACTCACTTTATTTTTGGGCGAGAAACATTGTAAAATTTTCCAATCAAGGAGGTTACAACTTTTATAAATTTTCAGAAGTGGTTATAAATGTGCGTAAATGTTGTTCTCTATACCCATATTGATTTATTTCTAAAATTATTTTATCGTAATAAATAAATTCGTTAGTAACAGGAAGTTGAATTTTTCAGTTTTAAATTAGGGAATGAAAATGAAATATGTTCTCATACTTTTTAAAATTGCTCGATTTTTTTAATATTATTTAACATAAAAGTGTTTAATATATTTAACATAAAAGTATTTAACATAAAATTATGTCATGTTATGATGCGCTGATTAAAATATTTATTAAAATTTCAATCGCATACATTCTAATGCTTTGACAAGGAGAATTATAATATAAAAATTCAGTTTTAAAAAAATTTCTGTTCATAAAATAGTTTCACGGATTCGATTGGCAGCGTAGTGTAAAATCGAAATGTTTTCGTTAAAATACATAAAATAAAATTAAATATAAAGTTACATTAAAAGTACTGTAAAGTAACATATAAAAATATATCCTTGGATAATACGTTATATCCAGATATGCAATTAGTAGAATTTGATAAATATCGAAAACATGCACACACCTGTTAAAAGTGCAGAATTAACATTTAAATATCTTCCAATAAAATTTCAAAGTATTTTACTATTATTAAATTTAGCTAATAAAATCACAAAACATCGTCCGCATTTAAAATGAAAACATGTCAAAACTTTCTATCGACGTATTTTCAGTACACATATAGGTCACACTTTCTGTAATTTGCGCAATCAATAAAGTTAAGACTCGTCAATTGATAAAAACAATTCGTCATCACTTGAAATTGGACTATATTTTTCAGATTTCAAATGTTTGTACTTTCCATTCGAAGCTTGAGAAGTTTCTTCGGTGTCAGTAGACGCTTGATCTTCCAAACTACTTTGCTCAGATAGTTCTAAATTAATTTGGGCATTAAAACTACTCGATTGAATCTCCGATGTTCTTGAATCTATTATATCTTTTACTTCCGATTCGTCGCTTAAACTTGCGCCGTTAAACTGCTTTGCCTCAGACACACCTGATGTAGATGGAACCATTTCTGGAAGGATTGAATTATTTTTGCTTCCTGCATTACATTTGTTGATCCTTTTTGGCACATTAGTTTCTTCCTTCTCCGATAGGCGACGCTTTGCGGGATTTGAAACCTTTCCATTTGCTGTTAAATTACGCTGCTTAACTTCACCAAAATTATCGTTTGATCCATTATGTTCATTATTACCATTACTACGATTCACTACCTCATCTTCAGTAGCAGGATGTTCGGGAACTTCTTCATCTGAAGAACCCAAACTTTTTGGAGAATCCATTTTCGTGGAATCTTGGCCCATGGACGCATATAACACGGCAACTTGGTTTAAAGTATCCCATCCACCTTTTGTCATATCATATTCTTCAAGGACTTCGCATATATTCACTACAGCTAAACTAGGAGCATCAGTAACTTCTTTGTTGTAGAAATACACAGCCAATTTCGCCAAACGCACACAGTAATGGAGAAAGTTAACAGCATCGAAACCCTGTTGAAAATATATTCTAGCGAGACCTTTGGCATACGTTATGTAAGTCTCGTGATCCACTAAGTTGGCGTTATCCATGAAATAGAAAACATCATCCATATGCATCTCCATCGTTTTATCTATGAAACTAACTGCACCTTGTACAGATTCGTTGAATGCGTTGTACACAAAATCAGGGTTTACGTCAGCTCTCCAAGTTTCATAAGTAATATGGTTCAATCCAAACATAAAAGTCATCAAATTCTCGGCGAATAGAATCTTATCGGCGTTATATGGAATTTCATTATGTTCTGCCATCTAAATATTTTCTCCCAATTCGCGACTTCACCACACTTAATCAAAAGCTGAAGTACCCATATGCTTTTTTGGAACAGAATGTTTCGTGTAGCCAGCATAGCGCTCCAAAACGATGTTGCCAGATTTAGAGTATCAGTTAAAACATTTTGAGCAAGTTACCATTGCTGATTGAATATTTGATTGAAAATGAAACGTAATTTTAAGAGAATTTCGTAAACATGATTTCACATATAGTCTCTACATATATCTTGTGGGATAATGATATATTTCAATAATATATAATAGTATTTTAATTTCATGTTCAGAACTGTCTACCGGTTTGATCGACCGCTTGGCTAATGTTATCTATTAACAGGGAATATAATTTACAAGTTTTAAATTTGGGTTTCAAATCAATATAACTGATACTTAGCACAGAATAAAAACCAAACAAAAAAAAACATTTTATACATTTTACACATTTTGTTCTTTTGTTTAAGTATTAGTACTGTTCATGTAAACAATGCAATCAATGTAATAGATTCTGAAGCTCACTATATGGTCAAAAATGTCAGTTGAAAAGGGAAATTCTTAGCCAGAAGTGCAATAAATGGGAAAACAGAATGAGCTAAATTTAACTGCACACAAAAATTTTATCATTATATTTCTAGAGATAATTTTATATTTACAATGAAATTTTGCTCAGACACAGTAAGGAATATATTTAACAATAATCGAAGCTTCATTTTTTACACTTTACAACATAGTTGAAAAGTGTTTATCACTTTGTTCATTCTGTCTATCTGTCCGTTAGCACGATAACTGCCGTAAAAATGACATTATCAAAATGAAATTTTAGTATGTTGTTCAGACGGTCTGTGGGACCTATGGGAATATAAATGAATAATTTCACCCACTTAGTGTTAGATTGAACTCGGGTTGAAAAAATGAAATACATTGAACCCTATGAGACAATATTTTTCAAACCATTTTTAAGCGAATTTAAAATTCACAAATTGCTTCGAAGGATTTAGGAAATATTCAAATTATCCATCCTTAAAATATATAAAAAATTTTCAGCAAAATATATTCAGTAGTTTTTGAATAAAAAGTAAAATAATAATTACACCTTTTATATGAAGAGATCAAGTGACCATTATATGAAGAGATCAAGTGACTCACTTCAAAATAAAATATGTCATCCATCTTGTGTCAAAATCGTGATTTTTAAAGATTTCGAATTGATATTTAGTGCTGTATCCGTCCTAAAACCGCTTTATTTTTGCTTTAATTCTGTGCATCTGCATACTGAAACAACGCAATTACAATATATTTAAGTTTAAATGATCACCCAACTTTGATTATTCCTACAACGAAGCCTAATTTTCACTTATGAAGAATGTAAATACCAAAAGATGTAGAATGAGTTGTATACGAATTGCTGTATTTCTTTAACGCAAAATTATTTAGCTTATGGAGTCTACTATATAGCTGATATGAATGAAATATTCATTGATTTTACACAGATAAGCAGACGATTGTTTCGATAAAGTTTTAAGCATAGAGTTTAATTACTTGTACCTCCATGGTTTTTAGTTTAAAAAAAATATTATAGTATTGTGATGAATGAAATGAATGGAAAAAAGTTTATGAATGAAATGCTGCTATTATAGAGAGAGCCAGGCGTGTTATATTTCAATGACGTCATTTGAAAAAATGTCATTTGTTTTCGATGAAGTTTTCAAATATAATAAATTATTATAGTATTATGATAATTTAAAAATATTACCGAGGAATGTATGTCATTTTAGAGATGCTTAAACCAGGCAATTTATATTTCAATACCGTCGTTTGAATGTTCATTTTTTTTCGATGAAGTTTTAAGTTTTCGAATATAATAAATTAATGTGATATTGTGATAATTTTAAAAGTAGTACCGAGGGCTGTATCGCATTTTAGAAATGTTTGTATAAAATTGCATTGAAGTTGGAAAGCGTTTCATAATCAATGCTTTATGCATGATTGATATTTCTTGTTTAATATTGTACAACGTCAAAAATTATTCATTTATGCATTTCGATATACGTATATCAAGAAAATTTCCCAGCATTCAACATAGAATCTTCTATCGTAAAGTTAAAACATTTTGCATTTCATTCGATCGAAGTTCAGTTATGGCAGACGGGAATTAAGGCAGATATGAAGTACATAATACTTTGCCAATAATTCTATCATTCGAAACGTGCTCCCACGGCTACACAAATGTATTACGTTCTCTTGCAGCATAAGAAGCTGATTATTGTCTATCTGCAGCGTAGTTTATACGAAAAATCTTGCATGAACAATGTTAAGATGTGACGGTACAAAATCCGTCCACACGAACTCAGTGTTGCCGAAGATCATAATTTTCTTCAAGGTTAATTTTGGAACTCACGATTGGGATGGTCCTGCTATCTCTATGGTACGACTTACTCCAGTAGCAACTAGATGCAAGGAAGTTCAATATAAGGTTAGACAGTCAGCACGGCAACAAAACAAAAAATCTGATGTGGGCAAGACATGACTTTCCTTATATAATGCAATGAATTTACTAGTTTTACAGTTAAAAAAATGTTGTTCTTATACTAGATACTTTTATTCTTTCCAAGATATTGAATTTTCTTCAATTAGTCGTCATTTTCATTGATTTGGCGTCATTTCTATCAATTTGGCGAGATTTTTGTTAATTTGGCAACAATTAAAAATGTCGCCAAAATCTCGCCAAGTATTATGGACGGAGAAATAAGTTATTCTTACAGCAGATAAATGACTGTTGGCGTTCAAATACAGAAAGTATAAAAGTATCTTTTATAATTTTTGTATTTGAACTCAAAAGTACTCAAAGTATCTTAGTAACTTTGTAAAGTACTCAAAGTATCTTTTTCAGGAATGGAATGAGCTAGATCCAGGAGAATAATGTCGTCAAATTTTTCGCATGGTATTACATATGAAAAGTTAACATGTTTCTCAATAGGAATTTTTTTTTTTTTTTTTATACAACTTTTTGATATTTTTTTTTAAATGTACAATATCTCGAGAACGGTTCATGTTAGCGTTCTAAAATAATGTCAATCGTTTTCAAATGAAATATTACATAAGAAATGTCTATTTGCGTAACTTTATTAGCGGTTTTGATTTTTTGACGATTTTTTCAAAATTTCACTCGAAAATTTAGGGAGGTTCTGAACATTCGATTGCGTATGAAAACAATAGGCTTCCAGTGTTTAGGAATTGTGATTTTTGTACCAAATTTCGTTCGAATCGGTCCATTCGTTCGTCAGTTATCGTCTCCACAGACTCACACACACACACACACACACACATACACACACACACACACACACACACACACACACACACACACACGCGCGCGCGCACACACATCACTTTAAAAATGTTCGATTCGTGATAAGGGATGCTTGAAACGTGCTCTCCCGTCGAAAACTCGAATTCGAATTTTCGACCGCGTCACAATACTTTCCTTATACATTATGTATATAAGGAAAGTAAAAATCTGGTTTCCTGCAGACTTATATCCACGTTCTCTTTATTTTAATTAAATTTAATTCACTTTTAATGCAATTTTCGTTCTCATTTGGTAACTGTACTTATTTTCATAGGGGCGTAGATAAAATACGGAAAAACTAAAATATATCGAGAACGACTAGTCCTAGTGTAATTGAGTTGGTCTCATCCTTTTCTTCGTTAAAAACTACGTATAAAACAAGCATTTAATGAATAAATTTGTGCATACGTAGTTTTTTTATTCAGATTTTGTCGATTTTTGCGGGCCATTTTGCAAAAAAAGGCAGGTTATTTTTTCCAAATCGTACCAGCATCTAATCAGCACCAGGATAATCCACAAGTGACTTATCAGCCGAATTTTGTGAAATTCGGTCCATTAGTTTTTCAGCTAGAGTGAATAAATGCAATTTTTAATGGCTATTTTCCAAAAAAAGAGGGTTTTTCAATCCCAAATCGTATCAAAATCTAATGAGCACCAGGGTCACACCCAAGTGCCTTGCCCACCAAATTTTATAAAATTCGGTCCATTAGTTTTTAAGTTAGAGTGGATACATGCATTGCACAGACAGACAGACATGCAGACACACACAAAGACACACACACAGACGGCACGCTAAAAATAGCTTTTTCGTCTTCTAGAGGTTTCGGAATATGTGGATCCGTCGAAAACTCGAGTTGTGATTTTAAGTATGATTCCAATACTTTCCCCATACATTAATTACCATGTAATGAAAGGAAAGTTTTTTTCCCTCCTATGGCTAGGCACTAGACTTACGCCTTTTTGCTATATGTACGGCCGAAATCGTGAACCATTTAGCCGTCCAAGGACGTTGCCCAGGAGCACCACATGGGGGCGGAACACACTGCTCTCACAACACACAACATCCATGTCTTATGTGGGACTCGAACCCACAACGTGGCGGCCGATAAATCGCTGGAAACGCTCGCCTTGACCGTTCGGCCACCACGTCGACTTGAAACGAAAGTAAAAGTTGTCAGTTTGTCGTCAGTGGGGATAATACAGCGATTCTAGAATTAAAGTAGAGGTATTTAGTGACTGATAGTGAAAAAACTGTTGGTCCAAACTCAACCAAATTTGCAGAAAATGCAATTAAGACCATGGAGTTTAGATTTTTTAAAGAAAAAAAAATAGTTCGGATTTTTGCCACCGTTGGTCAAAGTGGCGCTATAAAGAAGTCTATTTTTGGAGTGAAATAGGCATAGGAAGTACAGAACTTTTCGCCAATGCTGAGAGGTATCTAACAATGCTGCTGAACTTTGTTATTCCGCAACTTCAACAGCGTGGATGTCTTGAATCTGCGGTATGTATGCAGGATGGAGCACCCCCTCATACTGGATTACGCGCACAAGAAGTCCTACGACAGCATTTTACCAACAACCGAATTGTTAGTCGAACGTTTCCTATGAAGTGGCCAGCCAGTTCGCCTGATCTGACCCCTTGTGACATTTGGTAGTGGGGTCATATAAATCGCTTGGTATGCCAAGGGAATGCTGATAATTTAGCCACTTTGAACGACAGAATGACATTGCACGTCAAGCAAATCAATGGAGATCTGCTGCATTCTGCAGTAGAGAATGCTGTTCAGAGAATGCACTTTTTGGAACATATGCAAGGAAAACATATAGAACCACACGTGTAAATGATGCCAATATAAAAAAAAATTGATTAGGGCAGCACATGACTTTCCCTGCAGACTTATATTAACGTTCTCTTTATTTTAATTAAATTTATTTCACTTTTAATTCAATTTTCGTTCTCATTCGGTAACCGGACTTATTTTCGAAGGTGGCGTAGAGAAAATACGGAAGACTAAAATATCTCGAGAACGGCTAGTCCTAGTGTAATGGGCTTGGTCTTATTCTTTTCGTCGTTAAAAATTACGTATTAAACGAGCATTTAATGGATATATTTCAGTATACCTAGTTCTTTAGTTTAGATTTTGACGATTTTTGAGGGCCATTTTGCAAAAAAAGGCAGGTTATTTTTGTTCGAATCGTACGAAAATCTAATCAACACCAGGGTATCCCAGAAATGACTCATCTGCCGAATTTTGTGAAATTCGGTCCAGTAGTATTTCAGTTAGAATGGATAAAAGCTTTTGCGGGCCATTTCGCAAAAAAAGGCGGGTTCTTTTATTCCAAATCGTACCCAAAACTAATCAGCACCAGACTTGCTCACAAGTGACCTACCTACCAAATTTTGTGAAATTCGGTCCATTAGTTTTTTAGTTAGAGTGGATACAAAATTTGCACAGACGGACAGACACACAGACACACACAGAGACGTCACGCTAAAAATGGTTTTTTCGTATTCCAGAGGTCTTGAAACGTGTAGATCCGTCGAAAACTCGAATTGCGATTTTCGACATGATTCCAATACTTTCCCTATACATTACCATATATTGCAGGGAAAGTAATAATGTCATATGTATGTAAGTGCAAGATGCAAATGTAAATATAAAATGTACTAAATACGTATAAAATGTAAATGTGATGTCCATTTTAATATGCATGTAAAATGTTAACTTTCTGTTTTTCCCACGCCTATTTTACTCCAAAAATGGACCTTTCAGTGCACGCGGTCGCAAAAATCCGAACTGTAGTTTTTTCTTTTAAAAATCAAAACCCCGTGGTCTAAATAGTATTTACTGCAAATTTGGTTAGATTTGGCCCAACAGTTTTCTCACTATCGGGCTTTAAACACGTCTACTTTAATTATGTCCACACTGTATTTCGTTATTCTTGACACCACGAACTAGAAAGGACTTTGAGAGGAGGTGCCAAAACACAGCAAGTTTTTGCATTAAAGTTGGAAATTGTTTGCTAATTTTGAAGTGGCAGTATCCAGACTTAAACAACTTGCAGAAATATGGATCATACTTTGCATATATTATGCAGTGATAAATATATTTAGTGACGCCGGTGGGGTAAGCTGATAGTCGCAGTTAGCAAGTTCGATTTTTATGGAGAACCAAAGAACAAAATGTGCGCCTTTTTTACACCACTAGCATCATATGCGCAGAGCTAGGTAAAACCAGAAATAAAGCAGGACATGCCCGGGACGAGTTCTTTCTGACTGGATGTTTGTATTGTGAGGCAGCCCAATGATCAAGGCACGGGATTGCACTTTGAAGACACGTGTTCGATCCTCAACTCTTCCCAAACTGTCCCAGTGCTCAGCCAGGGTACGCTCAAGTTAAATATGTGGGTATAAAAGCCTTTTCGAGAGGTTAGAGGTAGGGGAAGGAGGGTACAGTCTCTGTGGATGTCGCCAGCACTAGGTTCCTATCTAAATTAGTTGGCACTTACCCGGTCATCCAAACAGATGCTTTATATCTTTAGGTAACTCGGACAGCCTGGATAGAACGAACGACAAACTAGGACAAAATTGTGACATATAGCAAGCAGAATATTAACAATCGTAATCGTGTAATTATTATCGATCATAATCGATTATAATTACGCGATGTTTTTCATAATCCCTACTGTAATCAAAATCGTTTAAGAATTATAATTGGAAGCTGTCATCGTAATTGGTTTAACAACAGCGAAAACCTTCAATGAACACGATGTATTTTTGATATAATTTTGGTTACAATCAATCAAATTGCTGCTTGTGAAGCAGTAATGTACACAACTTCCTTGAAAACAGTCGATACAATGCACCTGGCGTGTGCCTGCTTCCTTCAAGGGAGTTGTTAAGCTATAAATTTGTTTGTGTTTCTCAAAACAGTCACCTAAAAAAGTACTGGGGAACTGTAAGCTGAAATAATCTAATACTCAATATTTCTCATGAAAACAGTTTTTCTCCCCAACTGTGGATCTCTTATTTAAATCGCAACAGAAATAATATTCATAAACGTTTTGAGACACCGAAGTATTTACAGAAGAAGCATCCTAAGGAGAACCTCCCCCTTCCGCCTTCCTCCGATTAAAAATAAATTAAAATATAGAAATTCACATTAGTAGATGGCAGGGTGTAAAAATTGAGATTGACGTAGTGGAAGGAAGAATTAGAGATAGATATAAGAAAGCTGATTGTTAGTCTATCTAGGAAGAAGTTCAGTAAAATGAATCAGCGAAATTCTGAAATTTATCAAGTTTAAATTATATGGAATAATTTAAGATCCGAAAAACAAACTGTTAGCAAACAAGTGCTATCTTATCTGAATGATATGGAGATTATACAATTACCTTGGTGTCATTGAAAGGCCTATAGAGTTCGCATGTGAATCCTACTGAACGTATAAAAGTATGCATAGTACTCCCATGTCGATATCATTATTAGTAGACCGGTTTCAAACGCGTCAGCTCTTTTTGCACGAAATTACCTAATATGTTGTTGTTGAGACCCAGACCGTTCGACCTACCAGAAAGGTGTAAGGTAACTGTTTGGACGGCCGGGAAGTCCCATCTAATTTAGACCGGAACTCAGTGGGGGAAGAATTCACAGGGACCGTTCCCTCCTTCCCCCACCACCAACCTCTCAGAAGAACTTACGGACCCACATGTTTAATGGGATCGTACTTCGCATGAACACGGCGGCAGTTGTGGCTGCGTGCAAACCCAGCGCGCAAAACCACCGGGCTACCGCGCCCGAAATGTGCCAACAGCACACGGTGTTCCCAGGTGGTCTCCCACCCAAGTACTAACCGCGCGCGATGCTGCCCAATATGTGTAAAATTAATATGAAAACTTGTTAAATACTGGAATTTTCGAAACTCTATGAATATCGACCATTTAAATCTTACCACGTAACCAACAAGAAATTTCCATACATACAGTATTCTTTATTAAAAGTTATTTGATGTTGTTTATGATTTTTTGCCGAAGCTACGTGGTAAGACTCAATACTTTGGTTTTTATAGAGAACCAGCTGACGGACTGGACAAATTATATTTGAATTTTTTCGTTAGGATAAATTGATGGATATTATCCGTCGTTATACATAGTTATACAGGATATCGAAAAATATCTCACAACTAAACAAATCTTGAGCTATTTATCGTAGACCCACGTTTCCAAATTAATAAAATCTGATGTGGGCAGCACATGACTTTCCCTGCAGACTTATATTAACATTCTCTATATTTTAATTAAATTTACTTCACTTTTAATTCAATTTTCGTTCTCATTCGGTAACCGGTCTTATTTTCAAAGGTGGCGTAGAGAAAATACGGAAAACTAAAAAATCTCGAGAACGGCTAGTCATAGTGTAATGGGTTTGGTCTTATTCTTTTCGTCGTTAAAAATTACGCATTAAACGAGCATTTAATGGATATATTTGAGTATACCTAGCTCTTTAGTTTAGATTTTGACGATTTTTGAGGGTCATTTCGCAAAAAAAGGCAGGTTAGTATTTTCCGAATCGTACCAAAATCTAATCAGTACCAGGGTAAGCCACAAGTGACTTATCTACTGAATTTTGTGAAATTTGGTAAATTAGTTTTTCAGTTAGAGTGGATACGAGCTTTTGCGGGCCTTTCGCAAAAAAAGGCGGGTTCTTTTATCCCGAATCGTACCTAAAACTAATCAGCACCAGACTCCCCAAAAGTGGTGCACCTATCAAATTTAATGAAATTCGGTCAATTACTTTTTTAGTTAGAGTAGATACAAAATCTGCACAGACAGACAGACACACAGACACATACACGGACGTCACGTTAAATGTAGTCTTTTCGTATTCTAGAGCACTCGAAACGTGTAGATCCGTCGAAAACTCGAGGTGTGATTTTCGTCATGATTCCAATACTTTCCCTATACATTACCATGTATTGCAGGGAAAGTAAAAATGCTTTAATTAAGGTTTTAACCCAACTATTTCCAATCTTTTTCGTTGGGAATCATAGTTAAAGAGTAGAATTCCTATGAAAAAGTGTCATTTTCCCATTAATATCTCGACAACCCCTGGTCATAGAAACTCGAGACTAAAATAAAAATTTTCTGATTGACCAAATTTGTCTAAGGGGCTCGTATAAAAATGTAAAAGATATAACGGTTTGAAAATTAATGGGAAGAATATTTCATTACCGTAGTCTTATTTCCTACCTTACTTTCAACATTTTTGCAATTTACATTGCCCACTTATCTCCGACAGGTAAAGGATTAAAGCGCGTTTCAATCGTTTTGGGACACCCTGTTTATATAGTTAGAAGTTTCTGACACTCAATATTCTTAAAAGCACGAAGCCGCTAAATCTACATAGAAATGGAGAAAGTTATTGGGATCCTGGCCGTACAGTAATAACTTAGTTCATTCCAATGTTTATGTACATTTCGTGATTTACATTGTGCATATATTTAAAAATTTCATCAGGTTAAGACTCCTTTGTACAGTCCATGGAAAGAAGGGGACAAAATACACCCCGGTCTATTTAGTCGTATTAGTACCGATATGTATAAAACTATATCTTAAATCAGTGGAGGCGTATGTTGTTCCTTGCCTTTCTCCTGAGAATAGTTATAAATTTTATATTGTCAGTAAAACCACAATACTGATTTTTCAGAAGAAAACAAATTCTTGTAAAAGTTGAGAAAAAAAACTCATCAAAATAGATTCTGGTATCAGAAAGTAGACTTGAGCCACGCTCTATTTAATTTCTTTTTTTGGCACACCCCCTGTAACATTTGTGGAAGATATTGGTCTGTTACGTTTTTCCGATAGAGCTATGGCTAATGTAAGAAGGTCCAAATTGACGCTAAAGTCCATAGACGTTATTCTTTGTTTTTTTATTTTTTTCGATATTTTTCAAACCCGAATCAAAGCATTAAATGTATATCGCATATCATTTGTTGGTTAGTTGCTTAGGGATTTTTGGCAATTTTATGAAATTCGGTTCATTAGGTTTTGAGTTAGAGTGGATACATAAATTGCAGACAGACAGACACACGTCACGCTAAAATCAGTTTTTTCGCATTCTAGAGGTCTCGAAACGTGTAGATCCGTCGAAAACTCGAGTTGCGACTTTCGACATGATTCCAATACTTGCCCACTACATTATCATGTATTGCAGGGAAAGTAAAAATGAAGGCTAGATCCCTGTGGTGTTAAAACCATTTGGATGCAGTCAAAATTGTGGGGCAGATTAAACGATGAAGTGTGTATATTTCCGTGTCTATGACCAGCAGCAAACTCCCCCATCACCCTTCTGGAATACCTTCAATAATAGTCTCTTCTAAAAATAACTATAAGAATATTCTATTTAGCATCTATAAATTATTTTGAATAATTGCTTTAAATAAATTTTAAAGCAATGTCAAAATGTTTCTTAGGACATTTAGAAACTCCAAATCCAAACTCGGTATCTATAGGGATCATTGGTCATCTGTAATTCAATTATAAGACTTCTGTATCAAATATTACATTTACACTATATCTGTAGAAAATATGGTGTCAAGTGTTGCGAAATTTTGTAAATGCTTCATACATCCAATACCTTAGATGATTTGTATATATAGGTACCTTTAATACTATTAATTTTACAGAAAATATAAACATGACAGTACTATCTATACTGTAATCAAGTCTTGTCTGCTTTACTATCTTTACAGCTATAAAAATCCATATAATTCATAACAGCTCAGCTAAATTTGGTATCTAACAAAAACGGTGAATAAGAAGTGTACAATTTGTTTTTGGAAGCTGACATTCGTCCAGGGGACATGGGCGATTTCAGGCGCTTTAAACATTCATTTTAATCGCAAAATATGCTATCAGATGTCATACAGGAAATTTAATACGCAGGTCTATCAGAATTTCACAAGAAATTTACAAAAATCTTAAAATTTAAATTTTGGGAAGGAAGTGATGCCGTTAGACAAAAATGCCCGAATTATCGCATAAGTATAAACTTTCAAGTTTAGCGAGTTACAGATTTGAAATTTGGTACAAAGGTGGATTATATGATGAGACTAACACAGATAAATGCTTTTTTTTTTCAAATAGTTATTTCAGGGGGTTCCGTAGACAAGCATGTTCGAATATTCGTTTCGACCTAAAATATTGAAGAAGGGTATTCAAATATGGTACAAGTTTGAGCTTTTAAGGTAAAATTAACATGAATATTGCTGGTTTGAAATACTTATATTTAGGAGGGTGTAATTGACAAAAATGCTCAAATACTTGAATGGATATGAATTTCTAAGTTTGTTATATTAGGAACTTGAAATTTGATGCAAATGTGCGGATCATATGATAAAATCAACATGGATGATTGATATCTTTAAATATTTATTATTTTAGGGTATATTACGAGTAAAAATTTTCGAATCAATATTAAATTCTTCTAGAGCTGGAGATTTAAAGTTGGTACATATTTTAATAATATAATAAAATTAAAATGAATAACTGCTGTTTTCAGTATTTATTATTTTCGGAGGTGAAATGGGCAAAAATGTTCGAATTGTTGAACAAACCTCTACGTACCCAAGAAATTTAGGGTCTTTAAATGTAATTAATAGAACTAAAGTTCATAAATCAAATAAATAGAATTTTAAATATTTAAGTGAGTGCTGTCAATTATAATGCTTGAATTTTAAAATAAATTTAGAAGATTTAAGTTGTCTTTAGTAGGTCGTTATAAATTAAAGCGAAATAAGTTCACCATTGGAAAATTATATATTTTGGATTATGACAGACTAAAACATTCGAATGAAAATTTCGGACACACACTAGATCTATTTAGTTACCGAAATTTAAATATACTCAACAAAATAAGCTACAATATAACAATAATTTTATTATAACAACATAACAAATTTTGTATAAAGTGTTACTACTCGGTAAATTGCTGGAGTTCTGCAAGCCTTCTATACCCTTTCTATTTTTAACAGGCATACAAATATGTAACAACCGGTGGACACAGTAAACTGAAAAATTGCAGTTTTGAATGTCTACCTAAATTCTAAATATTTACCTATTCCTATATAAGCTCAGAACAAAATTTCGAATTCCTGAACACTCTATAAACCCTTATCGAAACATGATTAGTTAAAACGATAAGCCATTAATTAGCAAAAGTGTAATAATACTGGGGATGTGAACATAAATTTGAATTTCTAGATCTATCAAAATTTTGAACGTTCGTTAAAATATACCAGAAAATAAAAAATTCCAGCCACATCTTTTGGACTTCGGGTTTGTTGGTCGACTTGAAATGATGAAGAAACAGCTGTATGCTGAATTATTCTGTTATTTGTGCTTATATACGCGGCTCAAATTATCGCTATCCTTCGCACAAAGCGTATTTCACTTGTTGAGCGTATTTTACTTATTAATTCCAATCATATTCAGTTATTAAAGTGCTGCGGAACAAAACATGATTCTGAAATATATTCGAAACTCATTAGTATATCAAAAAACGAAATGTTTTTAATTGTATCTATAAAGTAACAGTAAAAATGTATTGAAATTTCATTATATAGAGGATACTAATTACCAAAATATTCAAATTATTAATACAATGCAAAACATGGTTCAAGGGGCTATTTTTAGTTTAAGTTCTCTGAACAAATAACATGTTTTCGAATATTTGAATTTAGAGTGGATGCAAAATAAAATGTTAAAAGTAATGCATTACTAAAACTATACTTCCATACATGGTAAGATGTGACCTCGGAATAAATGCATATAATATTTGCATTATTAATATATAAAATGCGCTTGATAAATTGATGTGCTATATTTAATACTGCGCAAATGCGGGTACATTTTCTAGCTATAAAATAAAAATATCACAAAGTTTTTAGAAATTTGAAAATTTATTAAAATCAGACATATTTTAATATATATCAAATAAATGATGAATTTAATAACATATGATGAGGGTTAAATAATCTGTATAAAAAAATTATTTAACCCTCACCATAAAAAACACTCACCTAATAAAGATAATTCAAACCTATATAACATATAACAAAGAGAATTCTGATTAATACATATTTTGTATATACAAAATTGCTGCTAAAGTTAAATTTAAACCGATACACTTCTTAAATTTAATATTTCACATCTAATACAATAGTTACTTAAGAACATAGGATCGAAAGATGTTATGGTAAAATTACATACTATGATTTAAAAAGCCAAAATTTAAGATATCCAAACTTCCAATCAGCATTTTATACACAGTGAAACTTATAAAATTACATATTCAAACACTGATTGCATAAAAATCAAATATGTTTAGTAATTTGTTGCCCAATACACAACTGCTAAATTTTCAAGGTGGCCAATAATAATGATACTAAGTTAGCACTTGTTTACTTAGACAATTTCATCATCAGATTAAGGTGTAAAGTATTTTTAAATGCATATAGTTGTTTTGCATTCGAAGATTTAGATTTTTTTCTTTTTTATATATTCGTTGATATTTCAAACTATTTTGTATCATCAGATTATTTTATGCATTAAATCTATCCATTGTTGAAACGTGATTAGTGAAATATATTTACTTCAAATGTTTATTATGACATTTGTGAACCACTTTAAACATCCATGTCATCTGGGTTATTTTTACAGAACTTCTTGGTTACATTTGTTTCGTCGTCTTCCTGCCGAAAACGCTTTTGTGCCCTTTTTAAATATGCCTTAATTTCTGTTATATAAGTTTTCATCCTCATAGCCGCATCGTTCGATTTGCTACTTCCAGCGGCCACATTAACTGCACTTCCTGTGGCAATTTGATTGGCATGATCTCCAGCCTTTTCTTCATCTGAAAAAATAGCACTGGACAATTCCAGTTTTTTTGCCATCTGTTCCATAGCGGGTGAAATATATGATTGGGCCATTACGCTCAAAGTAACCCAATCATCCGGTGTCATGGCGTAGTTCCTCCAGCGTCTTTTTATGGCGTCACAAGCTGTGGTAGGGGCATCCTGCACTCCTAAAGCGCAGAAGTACATGCCTGCAATTACCATATGAACACAGTACGGTAAGAATTGATACACGCTATTGCAATCAAAGTTCGTAGGTATATGCGATTGTGAGATTTGCCTAATATACTCCGTGAAACTGTCGTGATTTATTTCTTCACGAGTTTGCATGAAATAAACAATGTGAGATTTAATATCCATTGAACTTTCCAAAACTATAACGCTATTTTGGATAACTTCGCTGAATCTTTTGTTGCACCCAGATTCACGGACAGGTTCATCCAATTCGCGCTCGACTTGAAGATGGCTATACATAAAATCCACTAAATCGTGAACGAATAAATGTTTTTCCAAATCGCTTTCCACATTTTCAGCCATATCGATTTCTATATTTTCAGCCATACCGCTTTCTATATTTTCAGCCATATCACTTTCTATATTTTCAGCCATGTCACTTTCTATATTTTCAGCCATATCACTCTCGTTTAGCTAACAAGGGTACACAACTATGTAAAAATTAAATATATTTCTCATGACACTACAAACGACACGACCTGCTGCACGTTCTAAAGGTTGGTTGCATCCTCAGAAAATGTTGCCAACATTTAAATGTCCTTTGACGTAAACTTTAAAAGTTTGTATTGCTTACCCAATGAGAATAAGCTAGAGAAAATAAATACGAACTCAACAGAATAAAATTTGCATGATTCACACATAGTTCATAAAACAAATGCAGCATGATTAAACATAAAATATGTCCGGAACTGTCAATATGTGGTTGTTCGCCTCAGTCACAGCCATTAAATAGAAATTATTTAAAGGAAATTAATTAGTTTGGATAAGCAATTGACAGTGATAAAGAAATGTTTACTGCCTAATTTCTCTTGTATGATTGTTGTAACTGTGCGGGTTTTTTTTTCATTACTGCTGAATTTATGTGTTCCTATTTAAGGTGCAAAGTGCGGTTATAATTTTGATATCCTGTTTAAAACAAGGCGTACGTTATTTATAGGAAATGCAGTAATTCTGATTGATAATCTAGTATGTAGTTTGCCCACTAAGAGCGAATTGGATATTTGTGTTAAACCTCTGATAAAATTCCCTTGGAGTCGTTAAAAGAAGAAAAAAATATGATGTGGGCAACACATGACTTTCCTTATATAATGCAATGAATTTACTACTTTTACAGTTAAAAACAATGTTATTCTTATAGTAGATACATATATTCTTTCCAAGATATTGAATTTTCTTCAATTAGTCGTCATTTTCAATGATTTAGCGTCATTTTTATCAATTTGGTACGATTTTTGTTAATTTGGCAACAATTAAAAATGTCGCCATGTTGGCTACATTTCACCAAATTCGTCGCCAAAATCTCGCCAAGCGTTATGGACGGAGAAATAAGTTATTCTTACTGCAGATAAATGACTATTGGCGTTGAAATACAAACGTATTACTCAAAGTATCTTTTTTCTTGAATGGCACGAGCTAGATCCACGAGAATGATGTCACCCAATTAATCGCATGGTATTACATATGAAAAATGAACTTGTTTCTTAATTGGAAATATTTTTTTTATTTAATATAACTTTTTGATAATATTTTTTTAAAATGTGCCATATCTCGAGAACGGTTCATATTAGCGTTTTAAAATTTATGTCAATCGTTTCCTAATGAAAAATTACGTAAGAAATATCTATTTGCATAATTTTATCAGTGGTTTTGGTTTTTTGCCGATTTTTTCAAAATGTCACTCGAAAATTTAAGGGGGTTCTGAGCATTCGATTGCGAATAAAAACAACAGGCTTCCTGTGTTTATAGATTGTAATTTTTGTACTAAATTTCGTTCGAATCGATTCATTTGCTCATCAGTTATCGTCTCCAAAGTCTCACTGACAGACACACATACTTTCACACACACACACACGGACATCACTTCAAAAATGTTTGATTCGTGACCAGGGATGCTTGACACATGCTGTCCCGTCGAAAACTCGAATTCGAATTTTCGACCCCGTCATAATACTTTCCTTATGCATTATGTATGTAAGGAAAGTAATAATGACTAACTGGAAAAAAAAAATAAAAACTAATTATTTTGAAATCAAACTGCACAAAGAAGCGTCATTGATATAAATGTTTTTTTCAAGATGACACATGCGCATCGTGGTTCAGTTTGATTTGTATTTTAAACAAAGTACTTAATTATAAATGCATAAATTTATACACAAACCTAACATGTATTGCGCAACTAAATGACAATCTATAATGTGTGTTTTTGTGTAGCGTTTTTGCACAACATCATGCGTGGGCGCGGTAGCCCATTGGTTAGCGCGCTGGAGTTGCACTCGGTAGGCCCGGGTTCGATTCCAGCCACTGCCAAAACTGCCGCCGTGTTCACGCGGAGTACGATCACGTTAAACATGTGGGTCCGTAAGTCCTTCCGAGAGGTTGGTGGTAGGGGAATGAGGGTACGGTCCCAGTGGATGCCTCCACCACTGGGTTCCGGTCTAAATTGGGTGGCACTTTCCGGCCGTCCAAACAGTTACCTTACACTTTTCTTGTAGGTCGGACTGTCTGGGTCTCAACAACAACATCATGCGTTGCGTTGTAGTTATTTACTAATTGCAAAAAAGCCAAATTCTAACGCTATGTTATATGTTTCGAAAGGCTTAAATAGTTTAGAGGAACGTCTTTGAAAAACAGTTGTATACAGTGTGGGAAATACTACTGGATTATGGTAGTTAATCTTTCTAATACTTTCCTTATATACATAATGTATAAGGAAAGTATTGTGACGGGGTCGAAAATTCGAATTCGAGTTTTCGACGGGAAAGCACGTTTCAAGCATCCCTGATCACGAATCAAACATTTTTGAGGTGATGTCTGTGTGTGTGTATGTGTGTGTGAGTGTGTGTGTGTGTGTGTGTGTGTGTGTCAGTGAGTCTGTGGAGACGATAACTGACGAACGAATGGACCGATTCAAGCCAAATTTAGTACAAAAATCACAATCCGCAAACACTGGAAGCCTATTGTTTTTGTACGCAATCGAATGTTCAGAACCCCCCCTAAATTTTCGAATGAAATTTTGAAAAAATCGTCAAAAAATCAAAACCACTAATAAAGTTACACAAATAGATATTTCTTATGTAATTTTTCATTAGAAAACGATTGACATAAATTTTAGAACGCTAACACGAACCGTTCTCGAGATATTGCACATTTTTCAAAAAAATTATCAAAAAGTCATATAAAATAAAAAAAAAATATTTCCTATTGAGAAACATGTTCACTTTTCATATGTAATACCATGCGATAAATTGGATGACATCATTCTCTTGGATCTAGCTCGTTCCATTCATGAAAAACGATACTTTGAGTAATACTTTTGTATTTGAACGCCAATAGTCATTTATGTGCTGTAAGAATAACTTATTTCTTCGTCCATAATGCTTGGCGAGATTTTGGCGACGAATTTGGCGGAATGTCGCCAACTTGGCGACTTTTTGAAATGTTGCCAAATTAATGAAAATCTCGCCAAATAGATAAAAATGACGCTAAATCAATGAAAATGACGACTAATTGTCGAAAATTCAATATCTTGGAAAGAATATTAGTATCTACTATAAGAAAAACCTATTTATTTTACTGTAAAAGTAGTAAATTCATTACATTGTATAAGGAAAGTTATGTGTTGCCCACATCAGATTTTTTCTATTTTATATCTTTTCAGCTTGTAAAATTTGTAACTGAAAAAATATTGTTTACTAGTAAAGTTTTATTCTGTAACGCTTCTGTAGACACTCAAGAGAATCATAAGTCATAGTAGCTATAGATGGTTCTGGGTGGCATTAATATTTATTGACGCACCCACCTTTAAGTAATAAGTAAGTTCATCCTAATCCCCAATATAGATATTGATTCCAGATGAGATGCTGCGCGAGAGAACATATAAATAAAATACGCTAAGTGCGTATTTTTATTAAAGGTTTGATATTTTGACGATTTTTTCAAAATTTTACTCAAAAATTTAGGGGGGGGGGGTCTGAACATTCGATTACATCCCAAAACAATAGGTTTCCAGTATTCGCGGATTGTGATTTTTGTGTCAAATTCCATTCGAATCTCTCCATTTGTTCGTGGGATATCTTCTCCACAGGCTCACTGATACACACACACCCTCACACACACAGACAGACATTACCTAAAAATGTTTGATTCGTGATCAGCGATGCTTGAAACGTGCTCTGAAGTCAAAAACTCGAATTCAAATTTTCGACTCCGTCACAATACATTCCTTATACTTTATGTATATAAGGAAAGTAAAAATGAGTGAATATTCGACAAAATCTAAACAGGGAACACATGTTATTATGTATGGAAACAAAGCATCAAAAACGTCATGAATCAAGTTGATTGTTCCTATAAGGGTAGCAAAAAAATAAGTGTGATTAAAATCTTTGTATTTAATGAAATTTCATTTAATAAAATGTTCTACATTTGAAAGATATAGAACAATAGTGCATTGTTGTCTACCATTGAACGGAAAGTGTTATAAGAATGTACGTATGTACATTCCTCCAACTTTTTCTTGATCTAAAAAAATACATGCGGTGATTCCATATTGACTGCATTCTGTCACATGGACACACATCCTTCTGGTATTGTATTCAAAACATTCCATACCCCTGCTGTCATATCAAATTCAGTCCAGATATCCCTTATGGAGAAGCTATGGTAGGGGCATCATCCACTTCAAAATAAAAGATGTGCATACCTGCAATCACCATATGCACATACCATACGGAGATTGACGTCATAGTTTAATTTTTAATCGGGCCTTACATGTCACTATACCATATTATCCACTCATATTTTAGTTTTTATATTAAATTAAAAGAACGAGTTAGAACAGATATAGCCACAGTTTTTATTTAATATCAACTGCACTTTTTAAAGCAGTATGGGATTCAATAGATAATTTTTTCGAATTTGAGATTTTAGTCTGGTGGACGACATATTGAACCAATAGAAACACTTTCGAAAAGACAGAGTCGAACAAATTGTGGGTACGTTCGTGATGTGATACATTGATTATATAACAAATACTCTTAGTTTTATGGGTGGTTTCACATATTGTTTTATGGAGCTAGGGATCTGAAATTTGACACAGTAATAATAAAACCATACAAGATTAAATTACATACTGTTATTTAAGCTAAAATTTCAAATATCCCAATTACCAATCCGATATTTTACAACTGTGTAATTGCATAAAAATAAAAAATGTTTAGTGATTTGTTACTTAATACGCAAGTGCAAATGTTTCGAAATGGTTATCAATCATGAGGCACGACGCAGCATTTGTTGGCTTAGTTTAATCATCACTTGAAGGTTTAACATATTTTATATGAATTTTTTTGTTTTGCATTCGAAGATATAGATATTTTTCTTTTTTGTTTATATTCGCTGGTATTTTAAACTGTTTTGTACTATCAGATAATTTTATACATTTGAACTATCAGATAAAGATGGATTTCCTATCTTCGATGTCCTTTAATCCAACCTTTTAAAACCTATTCATTGCAGAAATGTGATTAGTAAAATACATAAGCTTCAGGTGTGAGACATTTGTGACCCACTTTAAATAGCCATGTTTTCCGTGTTAGTTTTGCAGAACTTCTTGGACATATCACTTCGTCCATGTTCCTGCAGAGAACGCTTTTGTGTCTTTATAAAAAAAATCCCGTATTTTCTATCATATCATTGACCATTACTCCAGTAAAATCGTTTGATTTGCTATTTTCACCGGTTACATTAACTGCACTTTCTGGGGCATTTAGATTGGCAAGATCTTCAGCCATTTCTTGATCCAATGAAAATACATCGGTGATTCCATATTCACTGCTTTCTGCCCCATGGACACATATCCTTCTGACATTGTATTCAAAGCAAGCCATTCCCTGTTGTCATATCGTATTCACTTCAGAGATAACTTATGTAGAAGCTACGATAGTGGCATCGTCTGCATCAAAATAGAAGATGTGCATACCTGCAATCACCATATGCACACAGAACGCAAGGAATTGTTAACATCGTTTGGGATTTAAGCCGTTAGGTAAATATCTATGGGAGATTTGCTGGCTGTAGTTCATGTAACCTTCGAGATTTATACCACCGCCATTAAACATGAAATTAAAAGTATCATCTTGAATACTCATCGCTTTCTGACATCCAACCTTTTCTTGATCTAAAAAAAATACATGCGGTGATTCCATATTCACTGCATTCTGTCACATGGACACACATCCTTCTGGTATTGTATTCAAAACATTAAATACCCCTGCTGTCTTATTATATTCACTCCAGAGATCCCTTATGGAGAAGTTATGGTAGGTGCATCACTACTTCAAAATAAAAGATGTGCATACCTGCAATCACCATATGCACACAGAACGCAAGGAATTGTTGAAAACTTTTGGTATTTAAGCCTTTAGGTAAATATCTATGGGATATTTGTTGGTTGTAGTTCATGTAAATTTCGAGATTTATGCAACCGCCATTAAACATAATATTAAAAATATCACCTTGAATACTAATCGTACGTTCCATAACTGTAACTGCATTTAGTAAAGTTTTGTTCAATATTTGTTGCATACAGATTCACAGACTGAACAAATTATGTCTCGCAGGTGTCAAAGATGATGATGACTAAACTTTACTAAATGCAGTTATAGTTGTGGAACGTCCGAAAAGCATTCAAAATGATATTTTTAATATCATGTTTAATAGCGGAGGTATAAATCTCGAAAGTTACATGAACTACAACTAGCAAATCTTCCATAATATTTACCTAACGGATTAAATACCAGAAGCTTTCAACAATTCCTTGCGTTCTGTGTGCATATCGTGATTGCAGGTATGCACATCTTCTATTTTGAAGTAAACGATGCCCCTACCTTAGTTTCTCTATAAGGGATCTTTGGAGTGAATGCGATATAACAGTAGGGGGTTGGAATGCTTTGAATACAATGTCAGAAGGATATGTGTCCATGGGACAGAATGCAGTGAATATGGAATCACCGAATGTATTTTCCTTAGATCAAGAAATGGCTGAAGTTCTTGCCAATCAAAACGCTCCATAAAGTGCAGTTAATGTAACCGGTGAAAATAGCAAATCAAACGATTTTACTGGAGTAATGGTAAATGATATGATAGAAAATACGGGATTTTTTTTATAAAGACACAAAAGCGTTCTCTGCAGGAACATGGACAAACTGATATGTCCAAGAAGTTCTGCAAAACTGACACAGAAAACATGGCTATTTAAAGTGGGTCACAAATGTCTTAATAAACACCTGAAGCTTATATATTTTACTAATTTTAGCAATGAATAGGTTTTAATAGGTTGGATTACAGGACATCGAAGATAGGAAATCAATATCTGATAGCTCAAATGTATAAAATTATCTGATGGTACAAAACAGTTTAAAATAACAACGGATATATACAAAAAGGAAAAATATCTATATCTTCGAATGCAAAACAAAAATATCCATATAAAAATATAATAAACCTTCAAGTGATGATTGAACTAAGCCAACAGATGCTGAGTCTTGCCTCATGATTGATAACCGTTTTAAAAAATTGACAGTTGTGTATTAAGTGATAAATCACTAAATATATTTTATTTTTATGCAATTACACAGTTGCACAAAATCGGATTGCAAGTTGGATTATTTGAGATTTTAGCTTGTTAAATCATAGTATCTAATTTAATTCGGTATAGTTTTATTATTACTATGCCAAATTTTAGATCCCTAGCTCCATGAAACAATGTGTGAAACCACCCATCTAACTAGGGGTATTTGTTATTATCAACGTATCACATCACGCATGTACACTAGGGTGGAGTGAAGAAAACTTTTTTTGGAAATTCCTTTGAGCTGGGTATGGAAAAGATGCCTTTTGGCACAAGGTAAACTGTGGTAAAAGCATTTTACCCTAGGTTAAAATTTAGATCTGCCCCAAGGCACTTGAAAATTTAGGTTTTTCGACCATTTTGCAATTTTCGGCGTAAAAGTTAATAATTTCCTATCATTGCAGATTCATGTTGGCTGGGTATGAAAAAGTTGCCTTTTAGTACAAGGTAAACTGTCGTAAAAATATTTTGCCCTAGGTTTATATCAAGGTTTGCCGCAAGGCACTTGAAAATTTGGGTTTTTTGTCCATTATGTGGTTTTCGGCGAAAAAGTTAATAATTTCCTATAATTGCAAATTTCCGTGTTTGAATTATTTTGTTTGAAATTTATTAATTTATTGGTTTCTTTTATTTTAGATTAGAAAATCGGAAACTTTATCCTGAAAATCGGGATCTTCATCTTCAATGATCTCTTAATTGATCTTGAAAATCGGGTACTTTAATACACTTTAATCGTTAAATCCTTACAAAACCAATTTCGTACATATTTGAGATGGTTTATAGCCAAATAATGCAATACATGGCAGATATTTTAGAATGGGAAAATGCAAAGTAGTGAAAGCCCTACAAGCTACACTCTGCTTTGCCTAACTCAATATGTTTATAGTAAAGGTCTCGATAGTTGACAAATATTTTAAATTGGGCAAATGCTTACAGTGCAAGATCTACAATGAACACTAAAGCGAAAACAAGACCTCGTCGTTCACCGAATTTAACGACGACGATTTTAAAATTATTTTTTTTTTGTAGCCAACAAAAATTTTAAATAAACAAGAACGTATGTTTTTTAAACTTGGTACAAACGAATTTTTCATGGATCTTCCAAAATTTAAATTGTAGTTTTGAAAAAACATTAGAGATGTCTCTTCGGTCTGATTTCATTCAAGTGGAAATCCAACGATTGCAAATACATGAAAAAACCCTCACATTTCCATAGACACCACTGAAATGTTTGGATTTTATTTTGAAAAATATGGCCTGAAAAAAAAAAGAATATGCATATTAATACATATATTACATAAAATACAAAACTCTCTCTCTCCACACACTATGCAAGGCAAGGACTTTTACACAGAAAACATACCAAATCGGACTTGAAGCTTTTCGGGTTTATCAGTATATCAATGAGTAACAGGAAGTTTATGTTGCCAGAGAAATTGTAATGCCATTGTTTAAAGCAGATTCTATATTTAAATGAAAATTTACCAAATTGCACGACACTTACAAGGGGTGTAAGACTTTAAAATTTCATTATTTTAGCGAATTGTTCGAATTTCATTATTTTTAGTGAATTGCTTGTTACTTAGCTAATATATGCTGAAGTGGTGAGTGATGCGTTTTTCGATATTCCAACGGATATAAGACCCTAAAATTTCATGATTTTAGTCAATTGTTTGATTTTTAGCGAATGTTTGGGGAATTAGAGATATGTTTTTAATGTTATATAATCCCTAAGACTCCCTTATCGTTTAAAATTATAATATTTGAGCGAAATTTAGCAAAATTTTAACAATACTTAGTGAATAATTATCGAATAAGAGGCTTGTTTTTAATGTTGTACATATGTCTCAGGGCCTTAAATCTGTATATTTTTAAAACTATCACGAATTTTAGAGGAATTGAATAATACTTAACGATTCGTTTAAAGGATATACGATCGTTAACATTAATTGAAATGAATGAGGGACCCTTGGGGCTGTTGTTGAAACCCAGAGCGTCCGACCTACCAGAAAGATGTAAAGCAACAGTTTGAACGGTCGGGAAGTGCCACCCAATTTAGACCGGAACCCAGTGGGGGAGGCATCCACAGGGACCGTACCCCCCTTCCCCTACCACCAACCTCTCGGAAGGACTTACGGACCCACATGTTTAACGTAACCATACTGACCCCCTGGGGTAACGTTACATAACCCCTAAGGTTTATTTATCGCTTAAAATTATCATATTTTAATGAAATTTGCAAAAATTGCACAGTACTTAGTGGCCAACGGCCCTACCGTGCTGAAAACACCAGTTCTCGTTAGATCACCGAAGTCCATGAGCATCGGCCGCGGTTAGTACATGGGTGGGTGACCACCTGGGAACACCGTGTGCTGTTGGCACATTTCGGGCGCGGTAGCCCGCTAGTTTGCGCGCTGGATTTGCACGCTGCCACAGCTGCCGCCGTTTCATGCGGAGTACGATCACGTTAAACATGTGGGTCCGTAAACCCTTCCGAGAGGTTGGTAGTAGAGGAAGAAGGGTACGGTCCCTGTGGATGCTTCCCCCACTGGGTTCCGGTCTAAATTGGGTGGCACTTCTCGGTCGTCCAAACAATTACCTTACACCTTTCTGGTTGGACGGTCTGGGTCTCAACAACAACAATTCTTAGTGGATGATTACCGAATAAGTGTTATGTTTTAATGTTGCAGCAACATTTAAGTTCCATTAAATCTCTATATTTTTTAAAACTCTCATAAAGGGGAATAGAATATCACTTAGTGTGTTTTTAAGGATACATGATTGTTACCATTTAATTTAAATGAAAGTGTGATCCTCTGAGACACGTGCACTACATTGTAATAACATTAGAATACGAAGGATATGCAATTAACACTTTAAAAGAAACGTATAATGAGTTTTAATATCTTTATACGAGATATTATCGACATACATATACATGAATGTCGCTATTTCGCGGCCGTGGGTACACCATAAAACAATTAAATTATTAATGAATGATTAAAATTGAATGTGCATATTTAAACAAAGTGTGGAAGATCACAGGACGAAACTGAGATCTACGACAAAATTTTACACTTCTAGTTTTCACACTTTCCCAGTTTGAAATATCCACCCTGTAATTCATTCTTTGGTAAGAATAGATAGCGTGGGCCAAAGCAGTGGTTAGCTTGTAGGAGCGTCGATAGTTCCTATTTTAAAATGTCTGCCCAGTATTGCATTATATGGTAAGAATAGATTACATAGGCTAAGGCAGTGGTTAACTCAAGGAGCTTCATAACATTAATACGTAATTAAAAATAAGTAATCAAGAAAGAACATCTACACTGTGGCATCATCCCGCTAACCTTGAAATGATGATGTCACCTTAGATTAGATAAGATCTCATTTCTAATCCTGTAATTAGTGTGTATATCGTTCATTTCTAGTTTGGAGGGCTGCTGATGACGACATCTCTCTGGAGGTTATTTCCATATTTCGCTAACTATTTTGTATATTCCGCGCGATACTCATCTCCTAAAGTTGTAAAAATATACAAAATTTTTCTAAGTATTTAATGTCATTGAATCTTATAAGCTTTAACAAAGTTTGATTTCTCCATTCACCAAAATGTTTGCAATGCATCAGTGAAAACATCTTTGTTAGTTAAAAACAGTCAAAACGTATTCAGAAAATTCTAGAACAATATGTTTATATTGGCTATAGTACACAAAAGTAAAACTGTCGAAACATGAGGCATAAAGTCGTGGTGTTAAAATTCCCCACGGTGAAAGATCGCTTTGAAAACAGTCGAATCGTATTCACTAGATGTTACAAACTTGGTGTAGAAATTCCCTATATCATACAAAGTAAGATTGCTTTAAAAAAAGTCGAATCGTTTCCAAGAGGTGTTATATTAAAATTCCCCAGCGTGAAAGATCCCTCTGAAAATGGTCGAATCGTATGCACGAGATAAAATCCACATAACACACAAAATTTTTGTGTTCACTGAAAATTCATAAGAATAAGTCACTATTACATTCATTTTAAACATAAAATTAATATCATTTCGTTATTAACTTGTCATAAAAAAAAATAAAACCATACCGTTATACACCAAACACCCTGAGAAATTGCTAGCATGTTTTCTTCGCATACACTTGAAGGTTTAAGTTAAGTATGAAGGTTTAAGTTTTCAAATATAATAAATTAATGCAGTATTGTGATAAGTTTCAAAATATTACCGAGGAATGTATTGCATTTTAGACTTGTTTAAATAAAATTACATTGAAGTTGGAAAGTGTTTCATAATCAATGCTTTAAGCATGATTGATCTTTCTTGTATATATACAAAGTCGCTGACTATATTAAATTTAAACTCATATTTTTGCTAAAATTGAATATTTTACATTAATAGACATGATTACTAAGAACACACAATTGAATGGTTTCATGATAAAATTACATACATTTAAAAACCTAAAATTTCAGATGTTCGAACTTCCATTCAGCTTTTTATACACAGTGCAACATATAAAAATTACATTTTCGGAAACTGTGTAATTGCATAAAAATAAAAAAAATATTTAGTAATTTGTTGCCTAATACAACTATTACTCTTACAAATTGGTCAACAATTAAGAGGCAAGGCTTAGCAGTTGTTGACTTAGGCGCTTTCAGCATTATTTGAAGGTGTAATATATATTTGAATTCGAATTTTAGATTTGGATTGGAAGATATTCTTCCAGTTTTATACATTCTTTGAAATTTCTAACTATTTTGCGCCATTAGATTATGTTATGCATTTGAGCTACTAGATTTAGATTGATATATTTTATTGGATGTCCTTTAATCCAGCCTTTTAAGTCATTGTTGAAACGCGAATAGAAAAATATATATGCTTCAAGTGTAAGACGTGTTGTTGTTGAGACCCAGACCGTCCGACCTACCAGAAAGGTGTAAGGTAACTGTATGGACGGCCGGGAAGTGCCACCCAATTTAGACCGGAACCCAGTGGGGGAGGCATCCACAGGGACCGTACCCTCCTTCCCCTACCACCAACCTCTCGGAAGGACTTACGGACCCACATGTTTAACGTGATCGTACTCCGCATGAACACGGCGGCATTTGTGGTAGCGTGCAAATAAGTGTAAGACGTGTGAACCACTTTACATATCCATGTTTTATTGGTGAGTTTTGCCAAGTAATAATGTAGCAAGTAACAAGTATAAAACGTAATTTTTATTAGACTCCATTCCTAACAAATTCACACCAATTCGCCAGTGGGATACTTTGGGGCTGATTAGATTTTGGTATGATTCAGAAAGAAAGAACCTTCTATTTTATGCAAAATGACCCGCAATAATAGCTAGAATTTAAATTAAAAGACTACGTATTAATGTATTAATTAAATGCTTGTTTTATACTTAATTTTTGATGATGAAAAGAATAAGACCAACATCATAGCTTTAGCTTTAATCGTTTCCTAGATATTTATGATTTTTCGTATTTTTTTCACGTCGTCTTTGAAAATCACTTCAGTCGCCAAATGAGAACAAAAATTGAAATAAATCAGTAAATTCTGTGTAATTTTAAATAATTATCAGTTTTATTTCATGATATTAAGCTCAATTTAATTAATTATAAAAGAAAGAGAAAATACTTTTCAGTCTGTAAGGAAAGTCAGGTGCTGGCCGCATCAGATTTATCAGAGTTAGCACTGGATTGAGATAGAAAATTAGAGTATTATGCACTTTAATCCATTTAATCTTTTGGTTCCCATTTACTGAAACTTGGGTCGTTAAACATCACTGCATTAGACAACCGCAATGTTGATTGAAATATCTGTGAATCATCACTTGCGAAATTTTTTTGTTTAATCTGATTTAAATCGGTGGATTTGCCATTTTCATTTGTCACATTAACTGTTTTTCCTGCTGCATTTTGATTGACAGGAATTTACGGAATTTCTTCTTTTGAAGCCATTCAGATTCCAGATTCATGGCATTTTTCATAGACACATATCGTTGGGCAATATTCTCCAAAATATTCCATACACCCGTAGTTATATTGCATCCTTTCAATACAGTCAACAGGATGCCCCAAAAAGGTTGAAACGCGCTTTAATTCTTTACCTGTCGGGGATAAGTCGGGGCAAAATAAATTGCAAAAATGTTGAAAGTAATGTAGGGAATAAGACTGCGTTAATGAAATAGTCATTCCATTCATTTTCAAGAAGTTACACTTTTTAAATTTTTATACGACCCCCTTAGACAGATTTCGTCAATCATAATCTTTTTTTTTATTTTTAATGCAACAAGATCATTAAAAAAGCCCGCATATCTCAATTTTAAAGATACAGATATGTGGTTTTTTCTAATGATATTTTTGCATTAAAAATTAAACTTTTCTGATTGACCCAATTTGTCTAAAGGGGTCGTATAAAAAATTTAAAAAGTGTAACTTTTTGAAAATGGATGGGAGGACTATTTCATTAACGTAGTCTTATTTCCTACTTTACTTTCAACATTTTTGTAATTTGCATTGCAAACTTATCTCCGACAGGTAAAGAAATAAAGCGCGTTTCAACCTTTCTGGGACACCCTGTATATATAGTTAGAAGTTTCTTACACTCCATATTCATAAAAGCACGAAGCGAAAGTCGCAAACTCTACACAGAAGTGGAGAAAGTTATTGGGATCCTGGCCGTACTTTAGTAACTTAGTTCATTCCAAAGTTTATATACGTTTTGTCATTTACAGAATTGACATTGTGCATATATTTGAAAAATCTCATCATGTTGAGATTCCTTTGTACAGTCCGTGGGAGGAAGGGGATAAAATACGCCCCAGTCTATTTAGTCGTTTTAATACCGATATGTATAAAACTAGCATATCTTAAATCAGGTGGAGGTGTATGTTGTGCCCCTGAGAATAGTTATAAATTTTATATTGCCAATAAAAACCCACAATTCTGAATTTTTAGAAGATCAAAATTCTTGTAAAAGTTGAAACAAAAGGCATCAAAATAGATTCTAGTATCAGAAAGTAGAGTTGAGCCACTCTCTATTTAATTTCTTCTTTTGGCACACCCCCTGTAACATTTGTGGATGAGATTGGTCTGTCACGTTTTTTCGATAGAGCTATGACTAATGTAAGAAGGTCCAAATTGAGGCTAAAGTCCATAGACGTTATTCTTTGTTTTTTATTTTTTACGATATTTTTCACACCAGAATCAAAACTTTAAACGTTTACCGCATATATTTGTTGGTTGGTTGATTGATTAGGGATTTTTGGAACAAGGTCCAAAGTGGATATATTGCGCTAGGCATAGGGTACCGAAATATATATATTAGCAAGGAATATATATATTTCGGTAATATATATATTAGCAAGGAATATATATATTTCGGTAAAGGAATAAGAAGAAGTGTATAATTTAAAAGAGTGACAATGTGAGAATACAACATGACAATGGAATATGGACAACACTGCAAACATGATGAAAAATGACTAAATGGTTATAAAAGGTGACGATAAAAATGATGCAAAAAACGATGCCTAACAAGAATGGGAATAGCCGCAAATGTGCCCATAGTTGCAAAAAAAATTCTCGCGCTTATGTGATGTATGGGCAATTTAAATTTGTAGCTCTAAAAGACTTCACTGGAGTCCTACAGGAAATTGAAGGTTAGATCCCTGTGGTTGTACACACCATTGGGTTGCGGCCATCTACAAAAGTGCTCTAAAGTCCTTGTTGACGAGTCGGATGGTCTGGGCCTTCAACACCATTGGGTTGTCAAAATTGAGCAGCGACTGCAAGGATGTTGGGCTGGTACTGTGTTTATATCCGGTTCTTTAACCAACGTCAGACGTCTCACTACACTGGGATAAGTAAAAAAAAAATCTGATATGAGCAGCACATGATTTCCCTGAAGACTTATTTTATGTTCTCATTTAATAACTGGGCTTATTTTCAAAAGTGGCGAAGAGAAAATACGAAAAAATAAAATATCTCGAGAACGACTAGTCCTAGTGTAATGGGGTTGATCGTATTCTTTTCTTCGTTAAAAAATACGCATAAAACAAACGTTTAATGGAAATATTTGAGCAAACGAAGTTTTTTAGTATAGATTTTGACGATTTTTGTGTGCCATTATGCAAGAAAAGACATGTTATTATTTTCCGAATCGTATCAAAATCCATTCAGCGTCAGAGTGACCCAGAACCGACTTATCTGCCGAATTTTGTGAAATTCGGTCCATTAGTTTTTTAGCTAGAGTGGATAGAGGCAATTTTTTCGGGCCATTTCCCAAAAAAGGTGGGTTCCTTTATCACGAATCGTACTAAAAACTAATCAGCACCAGGAGCCCACCCATGTGGCTTATCTATCAAATTTTATGAAATTCGGTCCATTAGTGTTTGAGTTATAGTGAATACATACATTGCACAGATAGAGAGACAGGCACACACACACAGACGTTGCGCTAAAAATAGTTTTTTCGTGTATTAGAGGTCTCGAAACAATAGATCCGTCGAAAACTCGAGTTGCGATTTTCGACATGATTCCAATACTTCCCCATACATTACCATGTATTGCAAAGAAAGTAATAATCTTTTGTAAAAATAACGATAATATAAATATATCGATAATAAATTTCCGAAACATACGTATAGGTGTATATATCTTGATTTGTTCAACATTGTACGTCAAAACCAGTTCATTATTTATTTTGCGTGTGTCATGTTACGTGCTTTACAAATCTCTCGTTTGCGGAGGGGAGGATTCCAATCTGGGTGACTTAACACACGTATTCGACGCGCTATATAAAGTTAACAAATGGTTCTAGAAGCACGTGCCTACCTATGGTACTATAAATGTTCTCAGAATAATAGAGTATTCGACGTACTATACCACGTGAAAAAGCTGTGTTATAGCACCAATTCTGTACGTACTATTCGACGGTGTTTCGCTGTGCCGTATAGACGACATTCGGCACGTACTGCCTGAACGTGCTCTGTACGTACCCACAGTGCGTACTGTGTACGTGCCCGTAGTACGTGATAGGAACATTTCTTACAAGGGAAGGCTTTGCAATAGTTCTCGCGGATTGCAATTTTTCATGTCCTAACTTGTAAAGGACCATGAATAATGATAAAACGCCACGGTTTTCATCTGCTAAGTGATAAGGGGACCACAATAACAATCTGAAGTTGTCATGCAAACTTGCTCTACTGTCGTGTATTATTAACACTTTAGTGTGAAAATATTATCCTTTTCAATTATTATTATTTTGAAATAAAATGGACAATGATGGTAAGTAGTAAATGATAAATTTATTACTAATATAATTTATATCTTATTAATTAGCTAAACAACTGCCAAGACATAGTCGTAAAGGTTGATCAAACACATCAAAGACAAAGGCTGAAATTTTTGGAAACCAAAACTGAACTAATCAACAAAACTATTGGCTGTATTACAATGAAAGTCAAATCAAATGAAATTTGAAAAATAATGAATGATTTAAATTCTTTGTAAGTTTGAAATTATGAATGGGAATGATTAAATGTATGATCAATACAAATGAAAACGTTACAATGTGCACATTTAACAAATGCATAATCATTGCAATTTACAATGAAACAAGTTCCTGAACCAATATTAAATACAGTTGCCATTACCTTCTTAAATTTTGTAATGTGTTTTTCAACAGAATATCCAGCTTTTTTCCAAGAATATATTACCATATCTTAAAATATATCAGCGCCAAGTTAATTGTACACAAATGAATGCATTTTTAAAATAAATAATCTTTCATTTAACTTTCTGTTGGCCTTTTTTTCGATGTTGGTTCAAAATTTATCGATGTCTTCAATATGGACCCCTTCAATGCATGCAGCTCGATATTTTATGTAGTCTTCGATACGTTTTACAAATGCCTTATAAGGATTGAAGAAGTAACAGTCTAACGGCTGTGCATATATTTTGTTGTTTTTTCAGATATTATTTAATAATAATAATGACTGTATAGGATAATATTTTCACACTAAAATGTAAATAATACACGTCAGTAGATCGCTTGCGTGACAACTTCAGATTGTTAATGCGGCACCCCCTATAACTTAGCAGATGAAATCCGTGGCGTTTTATCATTATTCATGGTCCTTTACAAGATAGGACATGAAAGGTTGCAATCCGAGAGAACTATTGCAAAGCCTTCCCTTGTTAGTACTAAATCTGTATGTGCTCTGAACGTATCGGTGCTACTTTGGATGTGTTGTGCTAAAATGAAGTCTTGAATATTCGCAGTAAAAAGTGAACAGGCGTTGTCCACTTTATTCACAAACGTCAAATCTAGAATTAGAAGACTAACGATCCTTTGTCTTCTAGATTAAAAAAAAGTAGGCTAGATCCCCATGATTGCTACCCCCATTAAGACGCAGTCATAATTGGGTGGCCGATGAAACGATGAAGTGTGTATATATCCGGGTTTTTGACCAACAGCAAACGTCCACATCACCCTTCCGGAATAACTTAGTCTCTTCTAAAAATAACTATAAGAAGATTCTATTAAGCCTCTCCAAATTATTTTAAATACTTATTTCAACTACATTTTAAAGCAATGTCAAAATGTTTCTTAGGAGATTTAGAAACTTCAAATCTAAATTCAGATGTATCTATAAGGGTCCATTGTCTTCTATATTTCAATCACGACTTCTATCAAATATTACATTTACACTTTATCTCTAGAATATATGGTGTGAATTGTTACGAAATTTTGTAAATGCTTCATACATCCCCTACTTTAGAGGCTTTGTATATAGGTATCTTTTATGCTATAAATTTTGAAGAAAGTACAAAAACATGACAGCACTATCTATACTATAATCCTTCAAGTCTCTGCTTCCTTGTCTTTACAGCTATACAAATACATATAATTCATAACAGCTTAGCTAAATTTAGTATACTGACAAAGCCGGTGAATAAGATGTGTACAATTTGTTTTTGGAAGCTGACATTGGTCCAGGGGGCACGGACGATTTCAGGCGCATTAAGCGTTCATTTTGAACGCAAAATATACTTTCAGATGTCATACAGGTAATTTAATACACAGGCCTATCAGAACGTCACCAGAAATTTACAAAAATCTTAAAATTTAAATTTTGGGGAAGAGAGTGGTGCCTTTACTGACAAAAATGCCCGAATTATCGCATCAGCATAAACTTTCAAGTTTAGGGAGTTAGAGATTTGAAATTGGGTACAAAGGTGCATTATATGATGAGACTAGCACAGATAAATGCTTTCTTTCAAATAGTTATTTCAGGAAGTGCCATAGGCAAACAAGTTCCAATTTTCGTTTCGACTTAAAATATTGAACAAGGATCTTCACATATGATGCAAGTTTGAGCGCATAAGATAAAATGAACATGAATGCTGCAGTTTTGAAATACTTATATTTAGTAGGGTGTAATTGACAAAAATTTTCAAATACTTGAATGGACATGAATTTCTAACTTTCTTGTATTAGGAACTTGAAATTTGATGCAAATGTGTAGATCATATGATGAAATCAATATGGATGATTAATATATTTAAATATTTTTTATTTTAGGATGTATTGCGAGTAAATTTTCCGAATCAATATCAAATTTTAATAGAGCTAGAGACTATAAATTTGGTACACATTTTGATTATATATTAATATCAACATGAATAACTGCTGTTTTCAATGTTTATTATTTTCGGAGGTGTAATGGGCAAAAATGTTCGAATTGTTGAACAAACAACTACGCGCCCAAGAAATTTAGGGTCTTTAAATGTAATTAAAAGAACTAAAGTTGATAAATCAAATTAATAAAATTTTAAATTTTTAAGCGACTGATGCCAATTATAATGCTCATATTCTAAAATAAATTATTATATAAGATTTATGTTGTCTTTACTAGGTCATTATACAATAACAGCGTAAAAAAATTTACTTTTAGAAAATTAAATATATTTGATATGACAGACTAAACCATGCAAATTGAAATTTCGAACAAACACTAGATATATTTAAATTTAGGCAACGAAAGAGATCATTCAACAAAATAAGCTGTAACATAACAATAAAGATAACTTTGTGTAAAGTGTTGCTATTCTGTAAACTGCTGGAGTTCCTCAAGCCATTCTAAACGGTTTCTATTTTTAACCGACACACAGACATGTAAAAATCGTCCGATAGAGTTGACTGAAAAATTGCAGTTTTGAAAGTTTACCTAAATTTTAAATAGTTACCTATTGTTATATAAGCTCGGAACAAAATGTCGAATTCTTGAACACTAGAAATCTTCTTCGAAACACGATTTGTTAAAACGATAAGCCATTTATTATCAAAAGTGTAATAATACTGTGGTTGTGAACATCAATTTTAATTTCTAGATCTATCACAATTTTGCTTGTTCGATAAAATATACGAAAAAATAGAACATTCTTAACTCCTCTTTTGAACTTCGGGTGTGTTGGTCGACTTGAAATGATGACGAAACAGCTGTATGCTAAATAGTTGTGGTACTTCTGCTTATATACGCGGCTCAAGTTTTCGTTATCCATCGCACAAAGTGTATTTTACTTGTTTATTCCAACCGTATTCAGTAAATAAAGCGCTGCGGAACAAATCATAATTCTGAACGATATTGGAAACTCTCATTAACATATCAAAAAATGAAATGTTTTTAATTGTATATATAAAGTAATACGAAAAATGTATATATTGAAATATTTTTATATTGGGTACAAATTACCAAAATATTCAAATAATTAAGTCAATACAAAACAAAGTTCAAGGTGCTATTTTTACTTGAAATTATCTGAACAAATAACATACTTGTATTTTGAATATAATAAATGCGCTTGATAAATTGATGTGCTATATTTAATACCAAGCAAATCCGGGTTTCTTTTCTGGATAATAAAAATATCACATTTTTTTTATAAATTTGAAAATTTATTAAAGTCAGACATATTTCAATTAATATATAGCAAATAAAATATGAATTTGATAGCATTTGGTGAAGCATAAATAATGTGTAATAAACATAATTCAATCAGATATAGCATGTAACAAAGCAAAGTCAGATTAATACATTTTCAAATATACAAACTTGCTGATAAAATTAAATTTGAACCGATACAGTTGCTAAAATTTAATATTTTACATTTACTACAATGGTTACTTAAGAACAAAGGATCGAAAGTTTATGGAAAAATTATATACTATGATTTAAAAAGCTAAAATTTAAGATATCTCAACTTACAATCAACATTTTTTACACAGATCAATTTAAAACAATTACATATTCAAGGTGCTATTTTACTTGAAATTATCTGGACAAATAATTATTTGTATTTTGAATATATTAAATGCGGTTGATAAATTGATGTGCTATATTTAATACCGCGCAAATCCGGGTATATTTCCTAGATAATAAAAATATCACATTTTTTTATAAATTTGAAAATTTATTAAAGACAGACATATTTTAATTAATATATAGCAAATAAAATATGAATTTAATAGCATTTGGTGAAACATAAATGTGTAATAAAAGTGCATAAAAAGTGCACTGAGTGCATAAAAATAAAATATTTTTAGTAATTTGTTGCCTAATACACAACTGCTAAATTTTCAGAGTGGTCAACAATAATGAGACTACGCAAGTATTTGTAGACAACTTCATCATCTGTTGAAGGTGTAATGTATTTTTAAATGCATATATTTGTTTTGCATTCGAAAATTTAGATTTTTTTCTTTTTATATATTCGTTGATATTTCAAACTATATCGTATCATCAGATTATTTTATACATTATTCATTGCTGAAACGCGATTAGTAAAATATATTTACTTCAAATGTTTAATAAGACATTTGTGAACCACTTTATATATCCATGTCAGCTGGATTACCTACTACAGAACCTCTTGGACTCGTCGGTTTGTTCGTCCTGCTGCCGAAAACGCTATTTTGGCTTTTTAAAAAATCTTACAACTTCTGCTATATTATTTTTCATGATCATAGCCGCTTCGTTCGATATTCTACTTTCACTGGCCACATTAACTGCACTTCCTGCTGCATTTTGATTGGCAGGACCTTCATTCATTTCTTGATCTAAAGAAATTTTATTCGGAAATTTCAGAATTGTTGCAAACAGTTCCATAGCCTGTGACGTACATCTATTTGCAATTTCGTTCAAAGCAACCCACCAATACTCAGTCATGTCATAGCCTTTCCAGATATCCTTTATGAAGTCACACGCTGTGGTAGGGGCATCATGCACGCCTAAAGCGCAGAAGTACATGCCTGCAATTACCATATGAACACAATACGCTAAGAAATAATCCAAACTATTACAAGTAAAGCCATTAGGTATATACAAATGTGAGATTTTTTTAACATACTTCATGTAACTGGCGTGATTTATTTCGTAGACAGTTGACATAAAAAAAACAATGTCACCTTTAAAAACCGTTACACGTTCCAAAACTGCATTTTGAATAGTTTGGTTGAATCTTTTGCCGCATGAAGATTCACGGACAAGATCGCCTGATTCGCGCTCAATTTGAAGATACCTATACATAAAATCCATTAAATTTTGAACGAATAATTTTTTTTCCAAATCGCTTTCTATATTTTCAGCCATATCACCTTCTTTTAGCTAACAAGGTTACACAACTATGTAAAAATTAAATACATTTCTCATGACACTACTAACGACGTGATGCACGTTCTAATGGTTGCATCCTCAGACAATGTTGCCAACTTTTAAATGTCCGTTGAAGTAAACTTTATAAGTTTGCAACGGTTACCCAATGAGAATATGCTAAAGGAAACAAATACGAACTCAACAGCATAAAATTTGCATGCTTCACACATAGTTCATGAAACAAATGTAGCATGATTAAACATAAATTATCTTCAGAACTGTCAAATTGTGGTTTCCACTGAGTCACAGCCATTAAATAGAAATTATTTAAAGGAAATTAATTGGTATAGATAAGCATTTGACAGTGATAAAGAAAATTTTGCTGCCTAATTTCCCTTGTATGATTGTTGTAACTGTGCGGGTTTTTTAACTTTCCCTGCAATACATGGTAATGTATAGGGAAAGTATTGGAATCATGTCGAAAATCACAACTCGAGTTTTCGACGGATACACGTTTTTAGACACCTCAAATAGAAAACGAAAAAAACGAAAACCCTCTAGAAAACGAAAAAAACATTTTTAGCCTGACGTCTGTGTGTGTGTGTCTGTCTGTCTCTGTGTCTGTCTGTCTGTCTGTGCAGATTTGTATCCACTCTAACTAACAAAATAATGGACCGAATTTCAGAAAATTTGGTAGGTAAGTCACTTGTGAGCGAGTCTGGTGCTGATTAGTTTTGAGTACGATTTGGAATAAAAGAACCCGCCTTTTTTTGCGAAATGCCCCGCAAAAGCTTGTATCCACTCTAACTGAAAAACTGATGGACCGAATTTCACAAAATTCGGTTGATGAGTCACTTGTGAGTTACCCTGGTGCTGATTGGATTTTGGTATGATTCGAAAAAAAATGACCTGCCTTTTTTTGCAAAATGGCCCGCAAAAATCGTCCTAATCTAAACTAAAGAGCTGGGTAAACTCAAATATATCCATTAAATGCTGATTTAATACGTAATTTTTAACGACAAAAGGAATAAGACCAGACCCATTACACTAGGACTAGCCGTTCTCGAGATATTTTAGTTTTTCGTACTTTCCCTACGCCAGTTTTGAAAATAAGCCCGGTTACCGAATGAGAACGGAAATTGAATTAAAAGTGAAATAAATTTAATTAAAATAAAGATAACGTTAATATAAGTCTGCAGGGAAAGTCATGTGCTGCCCACATCAGATTTTTTTCATTACTGTTGAATTTATGCGTTCCGAGCATAATGCGTAACGCCACGCCTCAACCTCCCTCTCCCAGTCGGGAGTTCGAGATCACGATGCGATCCGATTTAAGGTGTAAAGTGCAGTAATAATTTTGATATCATCATTGAAACAAGGAGTACTTTATTTATAGGAAATGCAGTAATTCTGATTTATAATCTAGTACGTAGTTTGCCTACTAAGTGCGAGCTTGATCTTTGTGTGTAGTCTCAGATAGAATTACCTTGGAGGTGTTAAAAGAAGAAAATCAAGACTGAATGGAATAAAAATAAAAATTAATTTTCTTAAAATCGAACTTCATAAAGAAACGTCGTTGATAATGTTTCATTCAAGGGGACGCGTGTGCATCGTGGTGGAACTACTTCACAAACACTAGGGATACCTAGATATAATTCTCAAAGCATTATGAACATTTTCAAGCGTTTCATCCATAGGAGTTTTATCTCCTCCTTTCTAAGTCCATGTTCAGAACTGTCAACTTGTGGTGTTCGGCTCAGTCAGAGCCACTAAATAGAAATTATTTAAAGGAAATTAATTGGTTTGGATAAGCAGTTGACAGTGATAAAGGAAATTTTGTTGCATAAATTCTCGTGTACGATTGTTGTAACTGTGGTTTTTTTTTCGCATTTCTGTTAAATTTATGTGTTCCGAATTAAGGTGCAAAGAGCAGTTATAATTTTGATATCATATTTAAACAAGGCGTACTTTATTTATAGAAAATGCAGTAATTCTGACTGATAATCTAGTACGTAGTTCGCCCACTAAGAGCGTGCTGGATCTTTGTGTTAAGCATCTGATATAATTCCCTTGGAGAGAAAATAAAGACTGACTGGAATAAAAATAAAAAATAATTATTTTGAAATCAAACTGCATAAAGAAATGTCATTGATATAAATGTCTTATTCAAGAAGACACATGTGCATCGTTGTTCGGTTTGATTTTTATTTTAAACATAATACTTAAGTATAAATGCATAAAATTATATACAAACCTAACATGTATTACGCAACTAAATGACAAGCTATATTATGTGTTCTTGTGTAGCGTTTGTGCGCAAAATCTTGCGTTGCGGTGTAGTTATTTGTTGATTGCACAGAAAGCCAAATTCTATCTATATATTACATGTTTTGAAAGTGTTAAATACTTGAGAGGAACGTGTTTGAAAAAAGTTGTATAGTGTGGGAAATACTACTGGATTACGGTAGTTACTCTTTCTATTTAAATGATGTATTCAAATAGTAAAAGTTGTGCAATTAAGGAACAGACTACTGAGGTATTATATGGAGGTATTGTATAGGTGAGAGCAAAAAACTTTTAGCTCAATATAAAACTTTAAAAAAAAGCAACTGCAAAAAAAAATTCTTATCCTTTATTATTTCACAATATCTTGTATTTATTTCACATCTTTTCAGCTCGTAAAATTTGTAACTGAAAAAAACACTATTTACTAGTAACGTTTTATTCTGTAACGCTTCTGTAGACACCTAAGAGAATCATAAATCATAATAGCTATAGATGGTTCTGGGTGGCGTTAATTTTTATTTACGCACCGTCCTTTAAAAATTTTATCCCAATCCCCAATATAAACACTGGTTCTAGATGAGAAACTGCGAGAGAAAATATTTAAATAAAATACTCTAAGCTTGCTTCAATTATAACCGTGTAGTACCTTTACCTTAAAATCACATATGTTTACCTTTGAATTATATAAATTGGGGTGAATATCACCCTATCAATGAGCTGAAATGGACTTGTTTTCAAAATTTTTCAACCAAATTGTTCTTATGTCGTAATGGAAATTTCTACAATGTAATTAAGTGAGATCAACAAAAGTAACACTTAAGAAAAATGAGTGAAAATTCGATAAAATCTTAACAGGGAACATATGTTGTTATGTGTGGAAACAAAGCATCGAAAATGTCACAAAGCAAGTTGATTGTTCTTATAAGGGTTGCAAAAAATAAGTGTGACGAAAATCTTTGTATTTTATGAAATTCCATTTTATAAAATGTTCTACATCTGAAAGATTTGGAACAATGGTGAAATGCTGTCTACCTTTGAACGGAAAGTGTTGTAAGTGTATATGTATGTATAACACACCATACTGAGATTGACGTCAAACTTTAATAATTAATTGGACCTTATATGTCAATATACTTACATATTATCGACCCATATTTTCAACTTCAATATTAAATTTAAAGAACGCGTTAGAACAGATATAGCCACAGTATTTCTTTAAGATCAACTGCACTTTTTAAAGCAGTATGGGATTCAATAGATAATATTTTCGAATTTGAGATTTTAATATATAAGCCCGGACGACGTCATCTTGAATCAATGGAAACACTTTCAAAAGGACAGTCCTCCAGACCCGAACTAATTGTGTGTACGTGTGGGATGTGATACGTTGATTAAATAACAAATATCCTTAATTTTATGGGTGGTTTCACACATTGTTTTATGGAACTAGGGATCTGAAATTCGTCCCAATAATGATAAAACTACGCACCGGATTTAAATTACATACTATGATTTAACAAGCTAAAATTTCAAATATTTCAACTTCCATTCCGACATTTTACAACTGTGTAATTGCATAAAAGTAAAAAAATGTTTAGTGGTTTGTTACTTAATACACAAGTGCAAATGTTTTGAAACGGTTACCAATCATGAGGCAAGATTTTGCATCTGTTGGCTTAGTTTTATCATCACTTGAAAGTGTATTATATTTTTTGAGTATTTTTGTTTTGCATTCTAAGATATAGATATTTTTCCTTTTTGTATACATATTCATTAATATTTTAAACTGTTTTATATACTATCAGATAATTTTATACATTAGAGCTATCAGATAAAGATGGTTTTCTTATCTTTGATGCACTTTAATCCAACTTTTTAAAACCTATTCATTACAGAAATGCGATTAGTATTATATATATGTTTCAGGTGCTTATTAACACATTAATGACCCACTTTAGCCAGCCATGTTTTCTGAACTTTTTGGCCATCTCAGTTTGTTCATTTTTCTACAGAGAACACTTTTGTGCCTTTATATAAAAAAACACGTTTTGTGCCATATCATCGTTCATTACTACAGTCAAATCGTTTCATTCGCTATTTTCACCGGTTACATTAACTGCACTTTCTGACGCAATTTGATTGGCAGAATCTTCAGCCATTTCTTGATCTAAAGAAAATACATGAGGTGATTCCAAATTCACTGCATTCTGTCCCATGGACACACATCCTTTTGACATTGTATTCAAAACATTCCGTCCCCCTGTTGCCATATTGTATTCAGTCCAGATATCCCTTTTGGAGAAGCTATGGTATGGGCATCATCCACTTCAAAATAGAAGATGTGCACGCCTGCAATTACAATATGAACACAGAAAGCAAGGAATTGTTGAAAACTTTTGAGGTTTAATCTGTTAGGTAAATATCTATGGGAGATTTGCCGGCTGTAGTTCATGTAACTTTCGAGATTTATACCGTCGCCATTAAACATGAAATTAAAAATATCATCTTGAACACTCATCGCATCTTCCACAACTATAACTGCATTTAGTAAAGTTTGGTTGAGTCTTGTGTTGTATGCAGATTCACGGACTGAATGAACTCTTTAGCCCAGTCATAAAAGATGATGATGCATAAAATCTATTAATTCGTCAAAGAATCGAAGTTTTTCCATATTGCTTTCTATATTTTCAGCCATGTCCCTTTCATTTCACTAACAAGGTTGCACAACTATGCAAAAATTAAATAAATTTCTCATGACACTACTAACGACACCACATGCCGTACATTCTAAACGTAGTATCCTCAGACAATATTGTCAAATTTAAAATGTACGCTGAAGTAAACTTTAAAAGTTGGTTACAGTCACCCCCATGAGAATCTGCTAAAGGAACCAAATACGAACTCAGCAGGATTAAATTTGTAATATTCACACATAGTTCATGTAACGAATATAACACGGTTAAACAAAGAACTGTCAATCTGTAGTGTTTGACTGAGTTACAGTAATTAAAATAAATTATTATTTGAGTTTTAGACTTGCATACTCACTATGATTTGCAATGACAAGTTAAGAGCACTTGCTTTAGAAATAGATGATAGATATTTTTCTCTTTTGCGAATGCTGTAACTCTCTGCTTTTTTACTTTCCCTGCAATACATGGTAATGTATAGGGAAAGTATTGGAATCATGCCGAAAATCACAACTCGAGTTTTCGACGGATCTACACGTTTCGAGACCCCTAGAATACGAAAAAACCATTTTTAGCGTGACGTCTGTGCGTGTGTCTGAGTGTCTGTCTGTCTGTGTGTCTGTCTGTCTGTCTGTGTGTCTGTGTGTCTGTCTGTCTGTGCAGATTTTGTATCCACTGTAACTAAAAAACTAATCGACCGAATTTCACAAAATTTGGTAGGTAAGTCACTTGTGGGCGGGGCTAGTGCTGATTAGTTTTGGGTACGATTCGGAATAAAAGAACCCGCCTTTTTTTGCGAAATGGCCCGCAAAAGCTTGTATCCACTCTAGCTGAAAAACTAATGAACCGAATTTCACAAAATTCGGTAGATGAGTCACGTATAGGTCACTCTGGTGCTGATTAGATTTTGGTACGATTCGGAAAAAAATAACCTGCCTTTTTTTGCAAAACGGCCCCCAAAAATCTTCAAAATCTAAACTAAAGAACTTGGTATACTTAGATATATCCATTAAATGCCCGTTTAATACGTAATGTTTAACGACGAAAAGAATAAGACCAACCCCATTACACTAGGACTAGCCGTTCTCGAGATATTTTAGTTTTTCGTACTTTCCCTACGCCACCTTTGAAAATAAGCCCGGTTACCGAATGAGAACGAAATTTGAATTAAAAGTGAATTACTTTTAATTGAAATAAATAGAACGTGGATATAAGTTTGCAGGGAAAGTCATGTGCTGCCCACATCAGATTTTTTATTACTGTTGCATTTATGTATTCAAATTTTAAGCGCAAGTTAACACTATAAAAATCCTCATCCAAACACGATTAGTTGAAAAGATAGGCCGTTCATTAGCTAAAGTGTAATACTATGGTGGTTGTGAAATTCTGATATTTGAATTTCTAGATCTATCAAAGTTTTGTACGTTCGATAAGTACGATAAGTTCGATAAGTTCGATTTGTACGTTCGCGTTTGTTGGTCGACTTGAAATGATGAGAAAGCAGCTATATGCTAAATTATTGTGCTATTTGTGCTTGTATACGAGATTCAAGTTTTCGCCATACTTCGCATAAAGCATAATTCACTTATTGATTCCAACCGTATTCAATTAATAAAGCGCTGCGGAACAAAACATAATTCTGAAATATATTCGAGACTCTCATAAGCATATCAAAAAATCTGATGTGGGCAGCACATGACTTTCCCTGCAGACTTATATTCACGTTCTCTTTATTTTAATTAAATTTAATTCACTTTTAATTCAATTCTCGATCTCATTTGGTAACTGGACTTATTTTCAAAGATGGCGTAGATAAAATACGAGAAAACTAAAATATCTCGAGAACGGCTAGTCTTAGTGTAATAGGGTTGGTCTTATTATTTTCTTCGTTAAATATTACGTATTAAATGAGCATTTAATGGATATATTTGAGCATACGTAGTTCTTTATTTTAAATTTTGGCGATTTTTGCGGGCGATTTTGCAAAACAAGGCAGGTTATTTATTTCCGAATCATACCAAAATCTAATCAGCACCAGGGAGATCATAAAGCGACTTATCTACCAAATTTTGTGAAATTCGATCCATTAGATTTTAAGATAGAGTGGATACAAGCCATTGCGGGCCATTTCGCAAAAAAAAAGGCGGGTTTTTTTTATCCCGAATCTTACCAAAAACTAATCAGCACCAGATTCACCCACAAGTGACATACCTACCAAATTTTATGAAATTCGGTCCATTAGTTTTCAGTTAGAGTGGATACAAAATCTGCACAGTCAGACAGACACACACACAGACGTCACGCTAAAAATAGTTTTTTTCGTATTCTAGAGGTCTCGAAACGTATAGATCCATCGAAAACTCGAGTTGCGATTTTCGACACGATTCCAATACTTTCCCTATACATTACCATGTATTGCAGGGAAAGTAAAAATCTGATGTGGGCAGCACATGACTTTCCCTGCAGATTTATATCCAAGTTCTCTTTATTTCAATTAAATTTATTTCACTTTTAATTCAATTTTCGTTCTCATTCGGTAACCGGACTTATTTTGTGGCGTAGAGAAAATACGAAAAACTAAAATATATCGAGAACGGCTAGTCCTAATGTAATGGGGTTGATCTTATTCTTTTCTTCGCTAAAAATTACGTATTAAACAAGCATTTAATGAATATATTTGAATTAACGTAGTTCTTTAGTTTGGATTTTGACGATTTTTGCGGGCCAATTAGCAAAAAAGGGACGGTTATTTTTTTCCGAATCATACCAAAATCTAATCAGCATCGGGGTGACCCACAACTAACTCATCTGCCAAATTTTGTGAAATTGGGTCCATTAGTTTTTTAGTTCTAACTAAAAGTGGATAAAAGCTTTTGTGGGTCATTTCGCAAAAATATGCGGGTTCTTTTATCCCAAATCATACTCAAAACTAATCAGCACCAGACTCGCCCACAAGTGACTTATCTACCAAATTTTGTGAAATTCGGTCAATTAGTTTTTTAGTTAGAGTGGATACAAAATCTGCACAGACAAACAGACACACAGACAGACAGACACACACACAGACGTCAAGCTAAAAATGGTTTTTTCGTATTCTAGAGGTCTTGAAACGTGTAGATTCGTTGAAAACTCGAGTTGCGATTTTCGACATGATTCCAATACTTTCCCTATACACTACCATGTATTGCAGGGAAAGTAAAAATGAAATACTTTTAATTGTATATTTAAAGTAACGGTAAAAATTTATTTATAGAAATTTTATTATATTGACGGTTCCAATTACCAAAATATTCAAATTATTAAGGCAATGCAAAACATGGTTCAAGGTGAACATGTTTCAAGGAAACATGGTTTTTACTTGAAATTATCTGAACAAATAACATGTTTTCGAATATTTGTATTTAAAGTGGATGCAGAATAAAATGTTAAAAGTAATGCAGTACTAAACTATACTTACAAACATGGTTAGGTACGATTTCGGAATAAATGAATATAATAATTATATTTTGAATATATTAAATGCGCTTGATAAATTGAAGAGCTAAGTTATTACCGCGCAAATCAGGGTACATTTTTTAGCTTAATATAAAATAAAAATATCACAGATTTTATAAATTTGAAGATTTATTAAAATCAGATATATTTTAATTAATATATATCAAGTAAAAGATAAGTTTAATAACACTTGGTGAAACATAAATATGTAATAAACATAATTTAATCCGATATAACATGTAACAAAGCAAACTCTGATGAATACATTTTTTATATATACGAAATTGCTGATAAAGTTAAATTTAAACCGATACACATGTTAAAATTTAATATTTCACATTTACTACAATGTTTACTTAAGAGCACAGGACGGTAAGGTGTTATGATAAAAATATATACTATGATTTAAAAAGCTAAAATTTAAGTTATCCCAACATTCAATCAGCATTTTTTACACAGTGAAACTTTTAACAATTACATTTTCGAAAAGTGATTGCATAAAAATCAAATATGTTTAGTAATTTATTGCCTAATACACAACTGCTAAATTTTCAAAGTGGTCAATAATAATGAGAATACACTTAGCATTTGTTGACTTAGACAGTTTCATCATCAGTTGAAGTTGCAATGTATTTTTAAATGCATATTTTTTTTTGCATTCGAAGATGTAAGTATTTTTTCCTTTTTATATATTCGTTGATATTTCAAACTATTTTGTATCGTCCGATTATTTTATGCATTAAACCTATTCATAGCTGAAACGCGATTAGTAAAATATATTTACTTCAAATGTTTATTAAGACATTTGTGAGCCACCTTAAATATCCATGTCACCTGGGTTACAGAACTTCTTGGACACGTCGGTTTGATCGTCTTCCTGCCGAAAACGCTTTTGTCCCACAATTTCTGTCATATTATTTCTCATCATCATAGCCGCATTCTTTGATTTGCTACTTTCACCGGTCACATTAACTGGACTCCCTGCGGAATTTTGATTGGCAGGATTTTCAGTCATTTCTTGATCTGAAGAAATAATATTCAACAATTCCAGATTTTTTACAAAATGTTCCATAGAGGTTGGCATATATCGTTCGGCAATTGCGTTCAAAGCAACCCATCCATTCGCAGTCATATCGTAGCCACTCCAGAGATTATTTATGGAGTCACAAGCTATGGTAGGGGCATCATACAAGCCATAAATGCGGAAGAACATGCTTGCAATTACCATATGAACACAGTACGGTAAGAATTGATACAAGCTATTGCAATTAAACCCATTAGGTATATACATCAGTGAGATTTGCTGAATGTACTTCATGTAACTCTCGTGACTTATTTTTTCGATAGTTGATATGAAATGAACAGTGTGACTTTCAAAATTCTTTACACTTACTAAAACTATAACTTCATTTTGGATTGTTTGGTTGAATCTTTTGTTGCATGCAGATTCACGGACAGGATCACCTAATTTGCGCTCGACTTGAAAATACCGGTACACAAAATCCATTAAATCTTGAACGAATAAATGCTTTTCCAAGTCGCTTTCTATATTTTCAGCCATATCACTTTCGTTTAGCTAACAAGGTTACACAACTATATAAAAATTAAATGCATTTCTCATGATACTACTAACGACACGACATGCTGCACGTTCTAATGGTTGCAACCTCAGACAATGTTGCCAACTTTTAAATGTCCGTTGAAGTAAACTTTAAAAGTTTGTAACTGTTATCCAATGTGAAAAAGCTAAAGAAAACTAATACGAACTCAAGGAAGAGGGTGCTGGCGAGCTGTTCCTTGGGATTTTCTCTCGTTTGTTTTCTAGGGTGTGGTCTTTATTGTGCATCCTCGCTGCTTCGGTGGGTCTTCGGTGTTGTCTTTCCTGCCTGGTTAGATTTTCCGGCGGTAAGTGGTTTTTCGTTTTTTCTTCCCTGTCGGTGCTCTCTTGTCGGAGTTGTTTTGGTGCGTAGTTAGATTTGAGTATGGCTGAAGCCTTCCCCCCTTCGGGGTTGAATGTTTCTCTCTTTCCCTTGGATATGTATGGCCTAATTGAATATGCCAGTGCCATGGAATGCCAATCTTTTACTTTTTTCTTGATTCCCTCATCCTCTTTTCGGACGGGCAATCTTTTTGTTCTCAGAAATTTTTTTATCAGTAACCTCTCTGCCCCCTTGAAGGCTTCATCACAGTTCAAAACAAGAGCTGGAAATATAATCCTCACAGCTTATACGAACAAAACAGCTCTAGAAATATTGGAAATAAAAACAATTCAAGACTTACCGATAACAGTGAAATTCAGCTATGACAATATCCTCTCGAACTAAGTCATCAGTAACATCGACACAGAAATTACACTGGAAGAAATAACACAAGACCTTAGGAACCAAAACATTGAAATCTTTGAGATTTGTAGATTTAAAAAAAAAGATGGAAAATGAAATAATACCATTAAAAACCATGAAGTTTCGCATTCCAACTTCAAGATAGAATATCCCGGAAAAAGTCCATATAGGAATGTGAATACATTACATAAAAGAATTTGAGGAAAAACCCAGACAATGTAAGAAAGTTGGATGTTTGGACATGGAAACAACAACTGTAGATCGCAACGCATACGCAAAAGTTACGCGGGGAGCCATGAGGATAAGGAATGCCCTAACCCAACCGTTTTAAAATGCCGAAACTGCAAACTGAAACATTCAGCGGACTATGAGAAATGTGAAGCTAAACAAAAGGAAATAAACATTTTAAAACTAAAAAGAGAGGGGAAAATTTCATACAGAGAAGCAAAAGATAAAATGACCTCATGCAGAGAAAGTAAAAATTAGATCTGGACAAGTAGAAAAATTTACACCTTACGAATTGACCCAGTTAGAAATCCCGTTATAAAGTATAACTAAGTTAGTGATTGAAATGATGCAACCCATGATAGAAAATATGCAACAATTGGAAAAGCCAAAAATACTTAATGGACCAACTAGTCAAATGTCAAAATATTCAACTGGAAACCATGGAGAACGAAACAATGAGTCAAAGCAAAGAGAGAGAAGACTGCACAGAACTGCAAAATAGTATATATGAGCAAAAAATAGAGACCAAGACCGAGATAATTAACAAGAAACAAGAAGGAAAAAGTCAACAAAAAAACAAACGAACGAATGATGAATCTCCTATAAAGAATAATAACAACAACAAAAAAAAACACGACAATAAAGATCAAAAGAATGACAGATATAAAAAACAAGAAGAAAAAATGTCGTTTTAACGCTGGTTCTGGGGGGCTGTTGCCTGACGTGTGTCTGGCTCTACTTTCTTTCCATGCTCTCTGCTCTTTCGATCATTCAATGGAATATTTGTGGCGCTAAAAAGTGCCGACCTGACCTTAACTTTTCTCAGATTTTCAGCCAGGCAAATATATTAATTCTTCAAGAAACATTCCTTAAATCCCATCACCCTTTTTCGCTCAAAGGCAAAGAGGTGTTTAGATTTGATCGTCCGAATCACTGTAGAGGAGGTGGCCTCCTTATTGCAATTAAGAAGAATATGAGTGCAAGGACAGTTAACCAAAAGATGCTCCCTGACATTGAGTTACAGGAAATGGAAATCTTCAACCAGAATTACAAGTGTAACACCGTCAACATGTATTGTAATAGAGGTATACCGAACACCAACAATCTTAATGAAATCAAGTTAGATAACAATACAAAAAAATCTGATGTGGGCAACACATGACTTTCCTTATATAATGTAAAGAATGTACTTTTACAGTAAAAAAATAGGTTTTTCTTATAGTATATACTAATATTCTTTTCAAGATATTGAATTTTCAACAATAAGTCGTCATTTTTATTGATTTAGCGTCATTTTTATCCATTTGGCGAGATTTTCGTTAATTTGACAACATTTCAAAAAGTCGTCAAGTTGGCGACATTCCGCCAATTTCGTCGCCAAAATCTCGCCAAGCGTTATGGACGGACGAAGAAATAAGTTATTCTTACAGCAGATAAATGACTATTGACGTTCAAATACAAAAGTATTACTCAAAGTATCTTTTTTCATGAATGGAACGAGCTAGATTCACGAGAATAATGTCACCCAATATATCGCATGATATTACATATGAAAAGTGAACATGTTTCTCAATAGGAAATATTTTTTTTTCTATTTTATATGACTTTTAATAATTTTTTTGAAAAATGTGCAATATCTCAAGAACGGTTCATGTTAGCGTTCTAAAATTTATGTCAATCGTTTTCTAATGAAAAATGCATAAGAAATGTCTATTTGCGTAACTTTATTAGTGGTTTTGATTTTTTGACGATTTTTCAAAATTTCATTCGAAAATTTAGGGGGGTTCTGAACATTCGATTGCGTATAAAAACGACAGGCTTCCAGTGTTTACGGATTGTGATTATTGTACCAAATTTGGTTTGAATCGGTCCATTCGTTCGTCAGTTATCGTCGCCACAGTCTCACTGACACACACACACACACACACAGCCATCACTTCAAAAATGTTTGATTCGTGATCAGGGATGCTTGAAACGTGCTCTCCCGTCGAAAACTCGAATTCCCGACCCCGTCACAATACTTTCCTTACACATTATGTATATAAGGAAAGTAATATTTAATAGCTGGGGATTTTAATGCATCACCCAGCAACTGAGGTCATTTCCACCAACTTCAGTGGTGAAAGACTTATAAACTGGATACATAGCCATCATTTGCTTCTATTAAATCATAAGACTGGGGCTCGCATAGATGGGAAAGGATCCATGTCGGCCCTGGACCTGCATTTTTGCGCTCCTGACCCTGTTGCGGAAGTCTCTAGGAGTGTTCTCCCAGACAATCTGGGAAGCGATCACTTTCCGCTCAACATTCTGTTCAATCACTCCTCCGGAAGGGAAAAATACTGCATAGTAAATTTTAATTTGGGAAATCTTTTCTCTGAAACCAAGTAATATGAGGAAGAATTAAAAGACCCAAAAATTTTTGAAAGATCATGAAAAAGGCAATTAGCTCTAGCAAATCCCTCCAGGAACTCCCGGCACCGAGGGTCCCTTGGTGGAATGCGAAATGTGGTTTCCTTTGAATCATAATGAGGAAACACCTCAATAAATCTAAGAGACACACTAGCTGTGAAGATTGGAACAAGTATAAAACGTACAAAAACAGGCTAAAAAACCTGCTGAAAAATTTCTTAAACGAAACCATTGGGCAAACACTTGCAAAAAGGACGGCAGCAAATAATAACATTTACAAAATTATCAGGCAGCTCAAATCGTGCACCAGCTCCCCCTACTTTAGTATAAATCAAATCAGCAGGAACAATGTAATGATTATTTCTGCAAAAGACAAAGCAAACATATTTAGTCAACAGTGCAATAAAAATCAAGAGCACCCGAATCTGCCGATTAGTTTTATGGACATCTCGCAATCTCCTCTTAATAAAGACTTTTCATGGACAGAATTTAAACTCTCAATAAAATATATCCGACAATCGACGCCAGGACATGATGGGATAACGATCAAGATGATCAAAAGTCTTCCGGAAGCTTTCTTGATTTCTCTCTGGAACATTTCCAATATTGGTTTTAGCACAGGCATGATTCCACCTGACTGGACTCGCACGATCATCATCCCGATTCTAAAGCCCCACAAAAACCCAGACGACATCCATCATCCCGATTCTAAAGCCCCACAGAAACCCAGACGACATCAAGTCGTACCGCCCGATAGCCCTTACTCCAACCATTGCCAAAATCATTGAAAGAATGATTCTCCAAAGATTGATCAACTATACCCATTATAAAAAAAACTCTTTCACAAAAATAACTTCAGATTTCTTCCACATAAGAGTTTTATTACGCTACTCGTGAGAGCACGGCATGATATCCTCTTAGCAAGAAAAAAAAAATCATATTTTCTGCGTGTCTATTGATCTAAGGGCAGCGTATAATTCGATCTGGGTAGATGGATTACTCAAAAAGGCAGTAAGCAAGAGCATACAGGGACAGATCGGTCTGTGGCTTCATAATTTCCTGAACCAAAGAACAAATCAAGTAAAATGGAGAAACACACTTTCGAATCCGGCATCAAGCAACCAGGGACTACCACAAGGATGCATTACAAGCCCATTTCTGCTCATGTTATACATGAATGACATTTTTCAACACATACCAGATGAGGTGAAGTGTCTAGTTTATGTTGATGATATTACCATTTACAGCGAACACAAAGACAGAAAGGAAGCGAGAAAAAATCTCCAAAATGCAGTAAACATTAGTAATAATTGGTGTAAAAAATGGAAGCTCTCAATTAATCCGGAAAAATGTCAAATTATCAATTTCACCAATAAAAAAAAGAAGCCACCATGCAAGATAAAAATTAATAACTTATTTCTTCCGTTCATACATAACCCTTGGCGAGATTTTGGCGCCGAATTTGGTGGAATGTGGCCAACTTGGCGACTTTTTAAATGTTGCTGAATTTACGAAAAACTCGCTAAATGGACAAAAATGACGCTAAATCAATGAAAATGACGACTCAATGACGAAAATTCAATATCTTGGAAAGAATACAAATATCTACTGTAAAAATAATCTATTTTTTTAACTGTAAATGCAGTAAATTCATTGCATTATATAAGGAAAGTCACGTGCTGTCCACATCAGATTTTTTGAAAAGTTACCTACCCGAGGCATAACTGACTGTTATCAATTAATAAAAGTAGAAAAATCTGCACAAAAATATATATAAAAAGCCACAATCCAACAGCAATAACAGTCTCAAGAACAACTAGCAGCAAGATCAAATCAAATCAAAAACACTCTCTCCTAGAGTGTAGAGGTGGGACTTCGTCTTCTGTCCCAAGGGGAACAACAGCAAGAACAAATGTTTTAAATCAAGTTGCAGTTACAGTTATTGTAAGAATTAATAAAATAAAGTAGTAGTTACAGTTAAAACGTTAAAAAAAAAACTACTTTTTCAAATCTGGTTTTAAATTGTTAGTTAAACGTGCAATATAAAAGTATTTTTTTAAAAACGTAATATGAAATAAAAAATTACAATTTTTTTGCGGAATTTTTTAAAAATTTTACATTTTGAAATTAATAAAATAAGTAGATTTAGTTCTCTGATTTTCTTATGTCCTACATTGTTTTAAAGGTAAAATTCCAAGCTTTAAGAAAAGCTTATAAAGAAAAAATTTAATTTTTGGTCAATTTTGGGGTACCCCCTTAAAAGAAAAAAAACACTAAGTGATATTCTATTCCCCTTCATGAGGTTTTAAAAAATATAGAGATATTTTGGTCATATAGTTTGTCAGCTAGATTGGATACATATGATTCTTGCGAACCATTTTGAAAAAAATGGCAGGTTATTTTTCCCTAATCGTACCAATATCAAATCAGCACCCTGGTTACCCACATTTGACTTAGCTATCAAATTTGTGTAATTTGGTCAAATAATTTATCAGCTAGAGTGGATACACTCGTTTTCGAAAAAAATGCAAATTCATTTTTACTTTCCTTATATACATAATGTATAAGGAAAGTATTGTGACGGGGTCGAAAATTCGAATTCGAGTTTTCGACGGGAGAGCACGTTTCAAGCATCCCTGATCACGAATCAAAAATTTTTGAAGTGATGCATGTGTGTGTGTGTGTGTGTGTGTGTGAAAGTGTGTGTGTGTGTCAGTGAAACTTTGAAGACGATAACTGACGAACAAATGGACCGATTCGAGCGAAATTTAGTACAAAAATCACACTTCATAAACACTGGAAACCTTTTGTTTTTATACGCAATCGATGGTTCAGAACTCTCCTAAATTTTCGAATGAAATTTTGAAAAAATCGTCAAAAAATCAAAACCGCTAATAAAGTTACGCAAATAGACATTTCTTATGTAATTTTTCATTCGAAAACGATTGACATAAATTTTAGAACGCTAACATGAACCGTTCTCGAGATATTGCACACTTTTTACAGAAATTATCAAAAAGTTATATAAAAAAAAATTCCTATTGAGAAACATGTTCTCTTTTCATATTTAATAACATGCGATAAATTTGGTGACATCATTCTCGTGAATCTAGCTCGTTTCATTCATGAAAAAAGATACTTTGAGTAATACTTTTGTATTTGAACGCTAATAGTCATTTATCTCCTGTAAGAGTAACTTATTTCTCCGTCCATAACGCTTGGCGAGTTTTTGGCGACGAATTTGGCGGAATGTCGCCAACTGGGCGACTTTTTGAAATGTTGCTGAATTAGCGAAAATCTCGCCAAATGGATAAAAATGACGCTAAATCAGTGAAAATGACGACGAATTCTCGAAAATTCAATATCTTGGAAAGAATATTAGAATCTACTATAAGAAAAACCTATTTTTTTACTGTAAAAGTAGTAAATTCATTACATTATATAAGGAAAGTCATGTGTTGCCCACATCAGATTTTTTTCTGAATCGTGCCAAAAGTTATTCTTACGCACGCGTGACTTATCTGCCAGATACTGTCGAATTCAGTCTATTATTTTTTTAGCTAGAATGGATACATACAATTTTTGTTGGTTACTTCGAATTAAAAGGCATGTTCATTTTTCTCGTATAGTACAAAATTCTAATCAGCAAAAGTGTCATCCAGTAGTGACTTACTTATAAATTATGAAATTTGGTGCATTATTTTATTATTTAGAGTGGACACATGCATTGGATAAACACACACACTGACATACGCGCACACACACACGCAGACACACACATATAAAGACTTCACTTTAAACATAGTTTTTCGTATTCTAGAGATCCCAAAACGTGTAGATCCGATCTAAGCCCGAGTTGTGATTTTCGACATAATTCCAATACATGCATTACCATGTGTATTGCAGGGAAAGTAAAATAATATGTTAGGCAGTAAGAACTTTCCTATCAAATTTTATGAAATTCGGTCCATTAGAGTTTGAGTTATAGTGGCTACATACATTGCACAGGTAAACAACTAGACACACACACACACGCATACGGCACGCTAAAGATAGTTTTTTCGTGTTCTAGGGGTCTCGAAACGTGTATCAGTCATTCTCGATTTGCGACATGGTTTCAATACTTTCCTTATACATTATCATGTATTGCAGGGAAAGTAATAATATTTTGTAAAAGTAACTAAGAATATTCCATTTAGCCTCTACAGAATACTTTACATAATTGTTTCAATTAGTTTTAAGATCAATGTCAAAATATATAGATTCAGAAGCGTCAAATCTAGAATTAGAAGACTTTAGAAATCCCTTTTTTTCTAGATTAAAATGAAGGGTAGACCCCAGTGGTTGCTACCACCATTGGGACGAAGTCAAAATTGGGTGGCAGTTTAAACGATGAATTGTGTATATTTAAGGGTCTTTGACCAACAGCAAACGCACACATCACCCTTCCGGAATAACTTAAATAATAGTCTCTTCAAAAAATAACTATAAGAATATTCTATTTAGTAGGCAATAGTATCTACAAATTATTTTAAATAATTGTTTCAATTATATATTAAAGAAATGTCAAAATGTTTCTTAGGAGATTTAAAAACTTCAAATCCAAATTCAGAAGTATCTATAGGGGTCCTTTGTCTTCTATATTTCAATCAGATGACTTCTCTATCATATATTACATGTACACCATATCTCTAGAATATATGGTGCCAATTGTTGCGAATTTTGTAAATGCTTCATACACCCCCTAACTTAGAGGCTTCGTATATAGGTATCTTTAATACTATTAATTTTGGAGAAAGTATAGACACGACAGCACTATCTATACTATAATCCTGCAAGTCTGTCTGCTTTCCTGTCCTTACAGCTGTACAAATCCATATAATTCATAACAGCTCGGCTAAATTTGGTATACTGGCAAAACCGGTGGATAAGATGGGTACAGTTTGTTTTTGGAAGCTGGCATTGCTCGTGGAGGGCGAGCGATTTCAGGAGCATTAAACGTTCGTTTTGATCGCAAAATATACGTTCAAATGTCGTACAGGAATATTAATACACAGGTCTATCAGAACTTCACCAAAAATTTACAAATATCTTGAAACTTAAATTTTGGGAAAGGAGTGGTTGTTGTTGAGTCCCAGACCATCCGACCTACCAGAAAGGTGTAAGGTAACTGTTTGGACGGCCAGGAAGTGCCAGCCAATTTAGTCCGGAACCAAGTGTGGGAAGCATCCACAGGGACCGTACCCTCCTTCCCCTACCACCAACCTCTCGGAAGGACTTACGGACCCACATGTTTAACGTGATCATACTCCGCATGAACACGGCGGCAGTTGTGGCAGCGTGCAAATCCAGCGCGTAAACCACCGGGCTACCGCGCCCGAAATGTGCCAACAGCACGCGGTGTTCCCAGGTGGTCATCCACCCAAGTACTAACCGCGCCCGATGCTGCTTAACTTTAGTGATCTAACGAGAACCGGTGTTTTCAGCATGGTACGGCCGTTGGCTCCCTCTAAGTATTGTTGTTGTTGAGACCCAGACCGTCCGACCTACCAGAAAGGTGTAAGGTAACCGTTTGGACGGCCGGGAAGCCACTAAGTATTGTGCAATTTTTGCAAATTTCATTAAAATATGATAATTTTAAGCGATAAAGGAATCTTAGGGGTTATGTAACGTTACCCAAAGGGGTCAGTATGATCACGTTAAACATGTGGGTCCGTAAGTCCTTCCGAGAGGTTGGTGGTAGGGGAAGGATGGTACGGTCCCTGTGGATGCCTCCCCCACTGGGTTCCGGCTTAAATTCGGTTGCACTTCCCGGCCGTCCAAACTGTTACCTTACACCTTTCTGGTAGGTCGGACACAAAATTGGCCGAATTATCTTATGAGCATAAACTTTCAAGTTTAGCGAGTTAAGAGATTAGAAATTTGGTACAAAGGTGGATTATATATTGAGACTGACACAGATAAATGGTTTTCTTCAAATAGTTAATTCTGGAGGCGATATAGGCATTCATGTTACAATTTTCGTTTCGACCTAAATTACTGAACATGGTAATTAACAATTATTGAACATGGTCTTTAAATATGGTACAAGTTTGAGCACATAAGGTAAAATCAGCATGAATATTGCTGTTTAGAAATACTTATATTTAGGAGGATGTAATTGACAAAAATGTTCAAATACTTGAATGGACATGAATTTCTAAGTTTGTTGTATTAGGAACTAGAAATTTGATGCAAATGTGTGGATCATATGGTAAAATCAACATAGATGATTGATATCTTTAAATATTTATTATTTTAGGGTGTATTATGCGTAAAAATTTTCGAATGAATATTAAATTTTTTTATAGAGCTAGAGATTTAAAATTTGGTACACATTTTGATTATATAATAAAATTAACATGAATAACTGTTGTTTTCACTATTTATTATTTTCTGAGGTGTAATTTGCGAAAATGTTACAATTGTTGAACAAACACCTACTCGCCCACGAAATTTAGGGTCTGTAAATGTAATTAAAAGAACGAAAATTGATAAATCAAATAAATAAAATTTTTAATATTTAGGCGAGTGCTGCCAATTATAAAGCTCATTCAAAAAAAAATAATGTGGAGGATTTAAGTTGTCTTTTGTAGGTCGTTATACAATAAGAGCGAAAAAAAATTCACTTTTGGAAAATTAAATATATTCCATATGACAGACTAAAACATTCGAATTAAAATTTCGAACAAACACTAGATATATTTAAATTTAGGTAACTAAATAGATCACTCAACAAAAAAGCTATATAACATAACAATAAAAATAATTTTGTGCAATGTGTTGCAACCTGATAACTTCTGGAGTTCTGCAAGCCATTATATACGCTTTTTGTTTTTAACCGACATATAGACATGTAACAACTGGCCGATAGAGTTAACTGAGAAATTGCAGTTTTGAATGTTTATCTAAATTTTAAATGTTCACATATTGTTATATAAGCTCGGAACAAAATTTCGAATCTTTCAACACTCTAGAAATCCTCTTCGAAACACTATTAGTTAAAAAGATAATTCATTCATTAGCAAAAGTGTAATAATACTTTGGTTGTGAATTTCAGATATTTGAATTTCTAGATCTATCAATTTTGTACGTTCGATAAAATATACGAGAAGATAAAATATTCCAACCTCATCTTTTGAACTCCGGGTGTGTTGGTCGACTTGAAATGATGAAGAAACATCTATATGCTGAATTATTGTGCTATTTGTGTTTATATACCCGGCTCAAATTATCGCTATCCTTCACACAAAGCGTATTTCACTTGTTGAGCGTATTTTACTTATTAATTCCAACCGTATTCAGTTAATAAAGCGCTGCGGAACAAAAAAAAAATTCTGAAATGTATTCGAAACCATCATAGGCATATCAAAAAATGAAATGTTTTTAATTGTATATCTCAATTAACAGTAAAAATGTATTTATTGAAATTTTATTTTATTGGGGATACCAATTACCAAAATATTCAAATTAATAACGCAATGCAAAACATGGTTCAAGGTGCTACTTGCACTTGAAATTTTCTGAACAAATAACATGTTTTCGAACATCTGTATTTAGAGTGCATGCAGAATAAAATATCAAAAGTCATGCATTACTAAAACTATACTTCCAAACATGGTAAGACACGATTTCGGAATAAATGCATATAATATTTGTATATTGAATATATGAAACGCGCTTGATATATTGATGTGCTATACTTAATACCGCGCAAATCCGATTACGATTTTCAGCTTAATATAAAATAAAAATATCACAATGTTTTTATAAATTTCAAAATTTATTAAAATCGGACATATATTAATATATATCAAGTAAATGAATTTAATAGCATTTGTTGAAGCATCAATATTCTGTAATAAACATAATTCAATCCGATATAACATGTAACAAAGCAAATTCTAATTAAGCAGCAATTTTGTATATATAAAACATTTATTAAGTTAAATTTAAACAGATACTCAAGCTAAAATTTAATATCTTACATTTACTACAATGTTTATGTAAGACCACAGGGCGGTAAGGTGTTATGATAAAATTATAAACTATGATTTAAAAAGCTAAAAGTTAAGATATCCGAACATCCAATCAGCATTTTTTACACAGTGAAACTTTTAGCAATTACATTTACGAAAACTGATTGCATAAAAATCAAATATCTTTAGTAATTTGTTGCCTAATACACAACTACTAAGTTTTCAAGGTGGTCAATAATAATGAAAATACGCTTAGCGTTTGCTGACTTATAGTTTCATCATCAGTTGAAGTTGTAATGTATTTTTCAATGCATATTTTTTTTTGTATTCGAAGATTCAGATATGTTTTCCTTTTATATATATATATATTGATATTTCAAACTATTTTGTATCATCAGGTTATTTTATGCATTTAACCTATTCATTGCTGAAACGCGATTAGTAAAATATATTTATTTCAAATGTTTATTAAGACATTTGTTAACCACTTTAAATATCCATGTCTTCTGGGTTATTTTTACAGATTTTCTTGGACACGTTGGTTTCTTTGTCTTCCTGCCGAAAACGCTTTTGTGCCTTTCTAAAATGTTCCACAATTTCTGCCACATTATTTTTCATCACCATAGCCGCATCATTCGATTTCCTACTTTCACTGGCCACATTAATTGCACTTCCTGTGGCATTTTGATTGGCAGGATCTTCAGTCATTTCTTGATCTGAAGAAATGATATTCTGCAATTCCAGATTTCTTGCAATCTGTTCCGAAGCCGGTGATATATATCCTTGGGCAATTACGTCCAAAGCAACCCAATCATTCGTAGTCATGTCGTAGCCATTCCAGAGAGCCTGTATGGAGTCACATGCTATGGTAGGGGCATCGTGCACGCCAAAAGCACAAAAGTACATGCCTGCAATTACCATATGAACACAGTACGGTAAGAATTGATTTAAGCTATCGCAATCAAAGTCACTAGGTATATATCTATGCGAGATTTGCTGAATATACTTCATGTAACTCTCGTGATTTATTTCTTCCATATTTGACATGAAATAAGCAATGTGACCTTTAAAATCCTTTTCACGTGCCAAAATTATAACTCCATTTTGGATAGTTAGGTTGAATCTTTTGATGCATGCATATTCACGGATATTATCACCTAATTCGCGCTCGACTTGAAGATGCCCATACAAAAAATCCACTAGATCGTGAACGAATAAATGTTTTTCCGAATCGTTTTCTATATTTTCAGCCATATCACTTTCGTTTAGCTAACAAGGTTACACAACTATGTAAAAATTAAATACATTTCTCATGACACTATTAACGATATGCTGCATGTGCCAATGGTTGCTGGTTGCAACATCCTCAGAAAATGTTGCCAACTTTAAAATGTCCGTTGAAGTAAACTTTAAAAGTTTGCAACGGTTACTCAATGAGAATACGCTAAAGAAAACAAATACGAACTCAACAGGATAAAATCTGCATGATTCACATATAGTTAATGATACAAATGTAGCATGCATGCAGTTAGAATGAAAGGGATAAAACTACTATGGATGAAACGCTTGAAAATGCCATAATGCTTTGAGAATTATATGTAGGTATTGCAAGTGTTAGTAAAGTAGTTGCTATTGTTAGTTGACACAACAAATAGGCGTAATATTTAGTACATGTATTTTCGATTATTTTTAAATAATAGGTTCCCTAATTATGAGTATAATGAACCAGTATTTTTTCATAGTTGTAGATAGAGTACAGATTATATGGAGGTAAAAATAAATTGAAAGGCAAAATAATTTTGAGTACTTAGGAATATTCTTTATTGCTTTAGTTCTACTTTGGATTGCGCCAATAATTTATTTTTACAAAATTAGCGGTTTAAATAAATATGTTAGGCCTTTCGCCATAGAAATACATACAATGCGGAATACTTATTTTCATCCCAGCGCCATCTGAATTATTGTCTCAAACGGTTTTGGCGTTTTCCCAACATGGAGATTTTCCTCCTTACTTCTAACTCCATGGTAGCATGATTAAACATAAAGTATGTTCAGAACCATAGAGGTAAATGTAAGTAGTTAAAACTTTCTATTAAGAAAACGCCAATGTCGTTTATGACAATAATTCAGGTGGCGCTGGGATAAGATAAGTATTCCAGCATTGAATGCATTTCTATGGCGAAAGACCTAAAATATTTATTTAAACTGGCAATTTTGTAAAAATTTATTATTAGTACAATGCAAAGAATAACTGAAGCAATAAGGAATATTCCTATATTCAAAATTATTTTACTTTACAATTCATTTTTATCTCCACATATTCTGTACTCTATCCTACAACTATGAAAAAATACTGGTTAATTATACTCATAATTAAGGAATCCTTAATTTAAAAGTTATTAAAAGTACATATATACTAAATACTACGCCTTTCTATAGTGTCAACAAACAATAGCAACTACTTCACTAACACTAGGGATATCTAGATATAATTCTCAAAGCATTATGAACATTGTCAAGCGTTTCATCCATAGGAGTTTTATCTCCTCCTTTCTAACTCCATGTTCAGAACTGTCAACTTGTAGTGTTCGACTCAGTCAGAGCCACTAAATAGAAATTATTTAAAGGAAATTAATTGGTTTGGATTAGCAGTTGACAGTGATAAAGAAAATGTTGCTTCATAAATTCTCTTGTACGATTGTTGTAACTGTGCGTTTTTTTTTCTCATTTCTGTTAAATTTATGTGTTCCGAATTAAGGTGCAAAGATCAGTTATAATTTTGATATCATATTTAAAACAAGGCGTACTTTATTTATAGAAAATGCAGTAATTCTGACTGATAATTTAGTACGTAGTTCGCCCACTAAGAGCGTGCTGGATCTTTGTGTTAAGCATCTGATATAATTCCTTGGAGAGGAATACAATAAAGACTGACTGGAATAAAAATAAAAAATAATTATTCTGAAATCAAACTGCATAAAGAAATGTCATTGATATAAATGTGTTATTCAAGATGACACATGTGCATCGTGGTTCGGTTTGATTTTTATTTTAAACAAAATACAAAGTATAAATGCATAAAATTATACACAAACTAAACATGTATTACACAACTAAATGACAAAGTATGTTATGTGTTTTTGCTTAGCGTTTTTGAGCAACATCTTACGTTGCGTTGTAGTTATTTATTAATTGCACAGAAAGTTAAATTCTATCTCTATATTACACGTTCTGAAGGGGTTAAATAGTTTAGAGGAACATATTTGAAAAAAAAAGTTGTATACAGTGTGGGAAATACTACTGGATTACGATAGTTATTCTTTCTATTTAAATGTTGTATTCAAGTAGTAAAAGTCGTTCAATTCAGGAACAGGCTAGTGGGGTATTGTATAGATAAGAGCAACAATTTTGTAGCTGAATATAAAACTTAAAAAAAAAATCAACTGCAAAAAATGCTGAACATTTATTGTTTCACAATATTTTGTATCCATTTTACATCGTTTCATCTTGTAAAATTTGTAACTGAAAAAAGCACTATTTGCTGGTAAAGTTTTATTCTGTATCGCTTTTGTTGACACCCAAGGGAATCATAAGTCGTAGCAGCTATAGATAGTTCTGGGTAGCGTTAATTTTTATTGACGGACCCAACTTTAAGTAATAAGTTAATCCCAATTCCCAATATAGATACTGGTTCTAGATGAAATACTGCGCGAGAAAACATTTAAATAAAATACACTTAGCTTGCTAAAAGTAAAACCGTATTTGTTCTTTTACCTTAAAAGTCACATATGTTTATCTTTGAATTATATAAATTTGGGTGAATATCATCCTATTAATAAGCTGAAAAGGGCTTGTTTTCAAAATTTTTCAACCAATTTGTACTCGTGTCGTAATGGAAATTTCTAGAATGTAATTAAGTGAGATCAATTAAGAAAAATGAGTGAAAATTCGACAAAATCTTAACAAGGAACACATGTTATTATGTGTGGAAACAAAGCATTAGAAACGTCAAAAATCAAGTTGATTGTTCTTATAAGGGTTGCAAAACATAAGTGTGACTAAAATCTTTGTATTTAATGAAATTTCATTTAATAAAGTGTTCTACATCTGAAAGATTTGGAACAATGGTGCAATGTTGTCTACCATTGAATGGAAAGTGTTATAAGTTTATATGTATGTATAACATACCATACTGAGATTGACGTCAAATTTTAATTACTAATTGGGCCTTATATGTCACTGTACTTACATATTATCGACCCATACTTTCACTTTCTACATTAAATTTAAAGAACGAGTTAGAACAAATATAACAAGAGCATTTATTTAAGATCAACTACACTTTTTAAAGCAATATGGGATTTAATAGATATTTTTTTCGAATTTGAGATTTTAATGTATAAGCCCAGTCGTCGACCTCTTGAACCAATTGAAACACTTTCAAAAATACAGTTCTTCAGACTGAAACTAATTGTGTGTACTTGCGTGATTTGATACTCTGATTGCATAACAAACACCCCTAGTTTTATGGATGGTTTCACACATTGTTTTATGGATCTGAAATTTGGCACAATAATAATAAAACTATGTACCGGATTAACTTACATACTATGATTTAACAAGCTAAAATTTCAAATATTCCAACGTCCAATCTGACATTTTACAACTGTGTAATTGCATAAAAGTAAAAAATGTTTATTGATTTGTTACTTAATACACAATTGCCGAATTTTTGAAACTGTTATCAATCATGAGGCAAGACGTAGCATGTGTTGACTTAGTTTAATCATCACTTGAAGGTGTAATATATTTTTATGAGTATATTTGTTTTGCATTCGAAGATAGATATTTTTCCTATTTGTATATATTCGTTGATATTTTAAACTGTTTTGTACCATTATATAATTTTATACATTTGAGCTATCAGATAAAGATGGATTTCTTATCTTCGATGTCCTTTAATCCAACCTTTTAAAACCTATTCATTGCAGAAATGCGATTAGTGAAATATATATACTTCAGGTGCTTATTAATACATTTATGACCCACTTTAAATAGCCATGTTTTCTGTGTTAGTTTTGCAGAACTTCTTGAACATACCAGTTTTTTTTCCTGCAGAAAACGCTCTTGCGTCTTTTTAAAAAATCCCACATTTCTGTCATATTATCGATTACTCCAGTCAAATCGTTTGATTTGCTTATTTCACTGGTTACATAAACTGCACTTTCTGCGGCAATTTGATTGGCAAGATCTCCAGCCATTTCTTGATCTAAAGAAAATACATTCGGTGATTCCATTTTCACTGCATTCCGTCCCCTGGACACATATCCTTCTGACATTGTATTCAAAGCATTCCATTCCCCTGCTGTTATATCGTATTCACACCAGAGATCCCTTATAGAGAAGCTACGGTAGGGGCATCGTCTACTTCAAAATAGAAGATGTGCATACCTGCAGTCATCATATGCACACAGAACACAAGGAATTTTTTAAAGCTTTTGGGATTTAAGCCGTTAGGTAAATATCTATGGGATATTTTCTGGTTGTATTTCATGTAACTTTCAAAATTTATACCGCTGCAATTAAACATATTAAAAATATCATCTTGAATACTCATTGTACGTTCCACAACGGTAACTTTGGTTGAATCTATTCTTGCATGCAGATTCACGGATTTCGCGTAGGCATCAAAGATGATGATGCATAAAAACTATTAATTCTTCAGAGTGGCAGTTTTTCCAAATTGCTTTCTATATTTTCAGCCATGACACTTTCATTTAGCTAACAATGTTACACAATTATGTAAAAATGAAATACATTTCTCATGACACTATTAACGGCACGACATGCTGGACATTCTAAACGTATCATCCTCAATGTTGCCAAATTTAGAATGTATATTGAACAAATACTTTTTTTTACTAAATCCCCTGTGGTGAAGGGGCATCTACGCACCAGGTCCACATGATCCCCCAGTGTATCCCCTGCCGAAGGGGAGAAGAATTGCAGCTTCACTTTTATAGAAGCATCCCGAAGGGCGGAAGTCTGACTTGGCTTCGACATGACAACATCCATGCCCGCTGGCGGGATTCGAACCCGCAACTCTGCAATCCAGCGATCAGACGGAAACGCATGCCCCTGACCGCTCGACCACCGGATTGGCGAAGAAATCTTTAAAAGCTGATAACACACACCCCAATGAGAATCCCCTAAAGGAACCAAATACGAACTCAACAGAATTAAATTTGTAAAATTCACACATAGTTCATGTAACGAATATAACAAGGTTAAACAAAGAATATGTTCAGAACTGTCAATCGGTAGTGTTTGACTGAGTTACAGTAATTAAAAAGAAATTCTCATTTGAGTTGCAGGCTCGCATACTCACTATAATTTTCAATGGCAAATTACGAGCACTTGCTTTAGAAATACTATGAAATTAAGCATTTGACGATGATAGATATTTTCTCTTTTACGAATGCTGCAATTGTGTGCTTTTTTCACTACTGTTGCATCTATTTATTCAGATTTTAAGCGCTAGTTCAAGTAGTGATGATCTGGATCTCGTGTTTCGGTCCAAACGGACCTTGTAGGAAATGCAGTCCTACTGACTGATTATCTACTACTTAGGGCGAACACGGAGTGTGAGCTATAGCCTTAAATAAAATATTAAAATTTAATTATATTAAATTAATATTTAATACATATTAAATAAATATTAATAATATTTCATAAATATTTAATACATATTAAATAATAGTTTAATAATTACATTATCCAATAAATTATATTGGAGACCGCTAAAAGAAGCAAATCAAGACAGACATTAATAATAATAAAATATCTGATGTGGGCAGCACATGACTTTCCCTGCAGACTCAAATTCATATTTTCTTTATTTCGTTAATAATTCGGTATATTGAGTTTTATTGCACTAAATAACACTGAATTTGCATTTTGAATTCAATTTTTGTTTTTATTTGGTAATTGGACATTTTCCCGAAATCGGCTTAACAAAAATGCAAGAAATCTCAAATATCTTGAGAAAGGTTAGTCCTAAAGTATAATGAGTGTGTTACCTTCTTTTACTTGTCAAAAATTGCATATAAAACAAAATTGCATTTGATATATTTGAGCATATATAGTCTTTTTTTTTTCGATTTTTGCGGGCCATTTCGTAAAAAAAGGCAGGTTGTTCTTCTCTGAATTGTACCAAAATCTAATCTGCACCAGAGTATCCGACAAGAAACTTATCTACCTATTTTTGTGAAATTGGGTCAATTAGTACTCGTATTTTAGCTAATGTGGATATATGAAATTTTTGCGGGCCATTTCCTTGAAAAAGGCAGGTTGTTCTTTCCGAATCGTATCAAAATTTAATCAGCACCAGGGTGACCTACAATTGACTTCAGTACCAAATTTTGTAAAATTTGATAAATTAATTTTTCAGTTACAGTGGATAGAGGCAATTTTGAGGACCATTTCGCAAAAAAAAAGGCGGGTTGGTTTATTCCGAATAGTACCCAAAACTAATCAGCGCTAGGGTCATATACAAGTGACTTACCTACCAAATTAATTTTATGAAATTCGGTCCATTTGTTTTTGAGTTAGAGTGGATACATACATATCACAGACAGACACACAGACAGACTTCATGCTAAAATAGTTTTTTCGTATTCTAGAGGTCTCGAAACGTGTAGATCTGTCGAAAACTCGAGTTGTGGTTTTCGGCATGATTCCAATACTTTCCCTATACATTACCATGTATTGCAGGGAAAATAAAAAATAATTATTTTGAAGTCAATATTCATAAAGAAACGTCTTTGATATGTTTTATTCAATATGTCGCAAGTGCATCGTGGTTCGGTCTGATTTTTATTTTACACAGAATACATAAGTATAAATGCATAAAATCACATACAAACCTAACATGTATCACGCATATGAATAACAATGTTAAAACTGTATTATGTGTTTCTGTGTAGCGCTTTTTATCAACATTTTGAGTTCTGTTGTAGTTATTTATTAATTGCACACAAAGGCAAATTCTGTCTGTATATTAGATGTTTCGACTGGGTTAACATGTGTACAGGAGCGTGTTTTTAACGCAGTTGTATACAGTGTGGGGAATACCATTGGATTACGTAAGTTGTAAAAGTCATGCTATTCAGAAACATTTAGGAGATATTGTATGGATGTATTATATGCATAAAAGCAAAAAAAATATTTGATGAATATAAAACTTAAAAAAAAAATTAAATGCAAAAAAAAGGGGAACATTTAATTATTCACAGATGTCTTGTATCTATTTTACCATCGTTTCATTTCGTAATATTTGTAATTGAAGAAACATTTTCTAGTAAAAGTTTTATTCTGCAATACTTCTACAAGGTTGCGCTATTAGACACATAAGATATTTATAAGTCGTAGTAGCTGTAGATAGTAATTCATTGTAATTCATGACATAACATGTTCTGTTAATTTTAATTGACGCACCAACTTTAAGTAAAATGTTCATATTAGTTCCCGACATTGATTATGTATCAATATGATATAGTGTGCTGTTGAATAAATTTGGTTGAATCAGATATTGGTAATTCATAAAATTTGGGGTATAAAAATTTGTCATATCAACGAGCTGAAATGGCCTTGTTTTCAAATGCACATTTAAAAACAATATGAGATTTAACATATATATTTTTCGAATTTCAGATTTTAATGTATAAGCACGATCTACGACACTTTGATCCAATTGTAACACTTTCGAAAAAACAGGCTGCCAGACTTATTCTAATTGCGAGTATGTGCGTGATGTGATACGTTGATTAAAGAAATATCCCTAGTTTTATAGAGCTGGGGATTTAAAAAGTATCAGATTAATAAAATTACATACTGGATAAATTCACATACATTGATTTGAAAAGCTAATAAAAGCATTCGGAATCAAATATAATATACAGGGTGTCCAGTGCTATCGGTGCCCAGTGGCTATTTCCTCAACCGTTAGTCACAGAAATATACTTCAAATTGCAAAAATGTTTTCAATTTTAAAATCTATTATCTTAGAAACAGTTTAAATCAATAAAATTGTAGGAGTATGATTTCCCTAAATATAATTGGTAGAACGGGGAGACTGTGTAAACATCCATATTTCGTATTTCTTTCATAAGTGCATTTATTGATTTAAACTGTTTCTAAGATAATAGATTTTATACTTTAAAACATTTTTGCAATTGGAAGTATATCTCTGTGACTAACGGTTGAGGAGATAGCAATTGGACACCGATAGCACTGGACATCCTGTGTATTGTTGATAAATTGAAGAGGTATATTTAATCCCGCGCGATGCCGGGTACATTTTCTAGCTTAATATAAAACAAAAACAGCACAAAGCATTTATTAATTTAACCATTTATTGAAATCTTTCGTATTTTAATTATTTTAACATATTTCAATTGAAAAATTATTTTAATAACATTTGACAAAACATAAATAATCCTACTAAACATAGTTCAATCCGATATAACGAGTAATAATTCTATGTCTGATTAATACATTTTGTATAACGAAATAGTTGAGTATGTTAAATTTAAACCCATATTCTTGCTAAAATTGAATAATATACATTAATAACAATGGTTACTAAGAACACATAATTGAAATGTTTCAAGATAAAATTACATGCTATGATTTAAAAACCTAAAATTTCAAATATTCGAACTTCCAATCATTATTTTATACACTGTACAGCATATAAAAATTACATATTCGGAAACTCTGTAATTGCATAAAAATAAAAATAAAATATTTAGTAATTTGTTACCTACTACAACTATTACTTTTACAAGGTCGTCAACAATTAAGAAGCGACGCTAAACAGTTGTTGGTTTAGCCGATTTTACCATTACTTGAAGATGTAATATATTTTTAAATTCGTATTTTAGATTTGCATTCGAAGATATTCTTTCTGTTTTATACATTCGTTGGAATTTCTAACTATTTTGTACCATCAGATTAAGTTATGCATTTGAGCTGCTAGATTGAGATGGATATATTTTATTCGATGTCCTTTAATCCAGCCTTTTGCTGAAACGCGATTAGTAAAATATATATGCTTCAAGTGTTTATTAAGACATTTGTGAACCATTTTACATATCCATATTTTCTTGCTTAGTTTTGCAGGACCTTTTGATTACGTCAGTTTGTTCCTCTTCCTGTAGAGGACGTTTTTGAGCCTTTTTAAATGTTCCCTCATTTACTGTCATACCAACGTCCATTATTCTAGTCGAAACGTTCGAATTTCTATTTTCAGTTGTCACGTTATCCGTGATTCCTGTGGCTATTTGATTGGCAAGATCATCAGACATTCCTTGATCTGAAGAAATGATATTCCGTGATATAAGATTCATTTCATTCTGTTCCAAGGACACATATCTTTCGGCAATTGCATTTAAAGTATCCCATTCACACGTAGCCATGTCGTAGTCACTCCAGAGATCCTTAATGGAGGTAAAAGCTATTTTAGGGGCATCATGCACTTCTGAAATGAAGAAGAACATGCTTGTAATCATCATGTGCACAGAGTACTGTAGAAATTCATGGAGGCTATTAGGATTGAAGCCATTAGGAAAATATTTCTGGAAGAGTCGCTGCCTATAGATCGCGTAACTGTCATGGTTTACAATGTTGACAGTTTGAATGAATGTAGAAACGTCGTGTTGAAAATTCCCCACACGATCCATAATTACAATTGCTTTTTGTATAGTTTGGTTAAATCGTTTGCTGCATACTGATTCACTGACAGAAGCGACTCTATCTTGCGTGAATGGTAAGGCGGTTGAAATAAAAATCATCAAATCTTTAAGGAATAAAAATTTTTCCTTTTCGCTGTTTATATTTTCAACCATATCACTATTTATATTGTTAGCCATATCACTTTCGTTTAGCTAATAAGTTTATTGCACTGTTACACAACTATGTGAAAATCAAATACATTTCTTATAACACGGATCAGCACGGAATTCGGCACGTTCTAAACGTAGCATCCTCAGACAATGTTGCCAACTTTAGAATGTCTGTTGAAGAAAACTTTAAAATCTGTTTAACAGTTACACAATAAGAGTTTGGTAAAGGAAACTTATACGAACTCTTTATTTTTTTTTCTTCTCATACTTGAGAACAATTGGAGATTACCCAATGGCTAAATCCTCTAAGGTCCCCTTTTTTCCTCCATGAGAGAAGATTAATTTCTGCAGCACGTAGAGGACAACTCAGTGGATTCAACCCATTTGTATTCCTATACAAATCATTTTATGAAATCATAGCTGATGATATTCATCGCAATATTGGGGGTTGGATATTTGTTATAGTCTATATGACTGTTAAAAGTTGCTGTGCAATCCTTTTTTAGATTTTCTAGATTTTAAAAGCATTTTTCTCTTTCTTCTTCATATAACTTGCAGTCCATCATTATATATTCTGCATCATTACTTTGTTTACACTTTGTGCATTCCTCGCTTATACTTTTTCCCCATTTATTTAATTTTTTTCCTTTTAATATCGACTGAGGCTGTTTAAGAAAACTTCTTGTAGTCTATATTGGGTAGTTTTAATATTACGACCATTATTTTTGATAAATGGATATTTCCCCTTGTAATTTGATTCTTGCCATTTTTGTTGGCAGGGGGCAGTCTTTTATTTTTCGTTTAGTTAAGGTTTCGATGTCTTCGGCTGTCACTATTTAGTACATCGGAGTATATTTTTGTGTGACTGCTCTTTTAGCGAGTTTGTCCGCTTTCTCATTCTATGTGATGCCCGCGTGTCCCGTTACACAAACCAGTCAAGTTTTGGTTTTGTTTCTTATACTGTTAATAATTAGGTATTTTCTATTGTTTTCAATTTTGAATGCCTCTGGTGCGCTAAATAAAAGTTGGTTATTTAAATTGGGTTTTTAGATTTTTATTATTAACATAATTCCCCGTTAAGTGAACATGACCGTATAATCGTACATAGTGGAACTCATTATTAAATTATACATTGCGTTGTTTGCCGCTGATAACCCTCCTGTTATTTATCTTTCGCGCGAGTTCTGTAAAATAATATTAATTAATACAATACTAAATTGATTGCACCATTTTAACTTTAACAATAAATCATTTATTAACAAGATAAAATACTTATTTATTTAATTACATCAATTATTCTTCTTTTTCGCCCCGGAGAGAGACAATGTGAGACCATTATTAACATTACCTAAAATGTATTTAAAACATGGTGTATTATTTGAGGAACACATACCCTCAAGGCTGTCTTGACTTGGTCACCAGCACGTACTTCGCCGATCATATTACTGGAATTATCTCGAAGTGTAATTCCCCGATCATATTTTACTGCTGGCTCGAACACTCGTAATGATATCATACTCGTAGTCATATCTTTCTCATCGTTCTTAGGTCTAGTCGTTGTGTTATAAGTCTGTATTAACCAAGGGTCCTCGTTCTTATCTTTTCGTTCTGTCTTAGGTTGTCGGTCTTTTGCCTCAGGACTGACACTCCTCTTTTGCTCCTATTGGACGCATTCAGGCTGACGCTACTAGCATTTTCTAAATTGGTCAACCTTTTACCCAATGTCGTTGTTTCACCTAATTCTTAGATTTGTTCGCCCCCCCCCCCTGTCTCGACGCCCCTAAATTTCTGATTTTGATTGACCTTTGGGTCAAATTGTCGTGAACACAGGCATTGTCTGACGTTTCAGAAGCAATAAATTACTGGCATAAAGCTGTCTCACAATAACTAGTGTGAGATCTATTTCTGGTCTCACAGCTTCTAATACTGCTTTGCTGTCCGTTATAATTACATTTTTTTCATTTTTATACATTATGTACTTTATGGCGTAATGGAATGCACTACTTTCTGCTACGTATACGGAGCAGCACTTTGGGATTTCTAAACCTCTCTCGTTAATTTCGCTTTTATAAATTCTAAATATAGTTCCATTTTACATTTTAGATCCGTCTGTAGCAATCCAGTGCATTTTCTCATCTTTTTTTCTTTTTTAAATTCTTCGAACATAATAGGGACTTCTTTCTGATGTGCATTTTGGAAATCTAGGTTTTTTTCTCTTAATTTCTATTTTGAATTTTTCCCAGGGGGAGATACTGACGTCTACCATTTTGTGTTTTTAATTGGGTTTTCCTGTCTTATGAAGTCTTTAGTGTTTTCCAGATTTTTAGTGTCCCAACCCTCACAGCAAAGATCGTCACATGTGTGACAGTGACGTTGTAGTCACGAGTCACCTGGGTCACAATGTGACATCATATTTGTGACTTCTATGCGACGTTACGTAATAGTAACTTTGTAACTTCATTGTTACTATATTCTATGACGTTTCCGCAATTCAATTAACACGTAACAATGTGGCGACATTACAATGGCGAGTACAATATGACGTCACAAACAAGTTAATATGCGACGTCACAAACGACCATGAAAATGACCAAAATGACTTCGCTGTGACCTCAATATGACATTGCCGAGACGTACTGCGACGTCCTATGACCTCCCAAAGTCACATTGTGACGTAAATCTTACGTCACTGTGAAAAAAATGCTGTTAGGATGTAGTGTGCTTTTCATTGTATTTCATGCTTTCAATATTTTTGTTTATATACGCTTTTTTTTCTTTTTATTATTTCATTCCTTATCATATTTATTTCAATTCTGTACGTTTTTACGGGTTTCGTAATCTGTTTTACGGGTTTCGTTCAATGTGTTTCATGTTTTCAACCCGGATTCAATCCTAAACTAATTGGATGATATTATTCATTTATATAACCATAGGTCCCATAGACCGTCTGAACAACATACTAAAATTTTATTTTGATAAAGTCATTTTTACGGCAGTTATCGTGCTAACGGACAGACAGACAGAATGAACAAAGTCATAAACACTTTTCAACTTTGCTGTAAAGTGTTAAAAATAAATAACGCAAATCCCTTCATCCTAACCACAACTTATGTTAAAAAGATGAGTAGAATAAATGTAGGAACTATTTACCTCGCGATACCCAAACACCATACAATCTGGAGACTTTAACGCACACCACCAACGACGGGGCTGTAGAAGAGCTAACACACCCGGTACAAACATAAATAGACTACTGAAAAGTACAAACACCAACATTATCGTGTCACCAAGACCGACTTGATTCAATAGCGACAATGGTATATATATTTTGTATTAACGCGAAACATTGACTACGCTCACACTATTAATACCCTAGATGAATTCGTCTGGGATCATCTACTTGTACTGGTGTCATTCAAACTGAACACCCCACTTCCAGCGTCTATGAAACAAGCGAGGGTAAACTGGAACTCATTCAAGAGAACACAATTCGAGCCGCATTTAACAATACCCGACATTTATGAACACGACGAATATTGGCTTCGCCACGCACATACTCACAAAAGAAATCAAAAGAGCACTTGCGCCCTCGACAACACATCACGAGTCACCAAAAACATCCAAACTCTGCTATCATGTCAGACAATTAGCAAGACAGAGAAACAGAATGAGAGAAACATGGCAAGTTAATAGAAATCCGAAAGCACCAGGTGCTGAGCGTGGTGCAGTACATATCTTCTAGACTTAATAACAAGACACCCACTGCTGCCATTTCCCTAGGCATCCAAACCGTTTTTGATAAAGTGTGATACTGCGGTTTAGCCTGGTAGATCGGATGGTCTGGATATCAATAACAGCAACTACGGTTTAGCGTACAAATTACTCACCCTGAAAGTCCCTGCTGCATCAGTCAAACCTTTAATATCATATTTGAATTACTGACACTATTAATTCAGAGTAAAATACAAGTTAATTCCAACCAAGCTCATAAAAAGCAGTATACCACAAGGACTTATCCCTTGGCAGACACTTTTCAACATATAATTGAACAACATAGCGTGAAAATTGCACGTAGCGAATATAATCAAAATGCTTATATGGCCATGGGAGCCTTAACCCAATGATATAAAACGGAAACCTCAATTAACAAAACAAACTTCTAATACATAAATCGGCCATCTGGCCCGGAATGCTGAACTCAGTACTCGTACATGGATATGCCTGTAAATCTGCCATAAGCTGCATTTAAAAAGACAGAACAAAACACTAAGCCTCTAAATACTTAAGAAACTCGGTGATTAGAAATGACTTCAAAATGGAAACCATAAAAGCTCAAATTAAAAAGCATGCGCTAAATTTTACAAGAAATTGTCATCCGTTCCGAACGAACTACTATTCATCCTTCACAACGATGATCATCGAAAGGCTAAATCTCGTAAGAGTCCTAAACTCAGAGTAACCGAAAATTATGTATACCCCTTTTCTGACAACACAAACTAAATAAAACTTGCTAATACTCTAAACCATCCCTAAGCTGCCAAAACGCAATAGTCTGTAATATCCAGACCTGTACCAAACCCCAACTGATTAAATTCTAATGTGCATTAGGAGTGTGTCAAAAGTGAAAGCTAGTCAATAAAAACAACTATTTTTCATATAATGGGTCAATGAAATAATGTCAGAGTATGAAGATATGTATCACATGTTGAGTCTGGAAATTAAAGATGCTTCGCGTCTGGTGTTCTGCCCTGAACGACCAATTTGTTTGGTTATCCTTCACACAAAGCATATTTTATTTATTGATTCCAACATTATTCAATTAATAAAGTGCTGCGGACAAAATTTATTTCTGACATATATTCGAAACTCTCATAACCGTATCAAAAAAAAGAAATGTTTCTAATTGCATATATAAAGTAACAGCAAAAATGTATTTATTGATTTTTTGTTTATACTGGGGATAGCAAATACCTAAATATTCAAATTATTGAGTGGGTGCAAAACATGGTTCAAGGTGGTATTTTTACTTGAAATGATATGAAAAAATTACATATTTTCGAATATTTGTATTTACAGTGGATGCAGAATAAAATGTTAAAAGTAAATGCAGTAGTAAAACTATACTTCATAACATGGTAAGATACTCATTCGGAATAAATGAACATTAAAGTTAATACTGCTCAAATCTCAAATTAGGGTGCATTTTATAGCTTAATATAAAATAAAAGTATCACAAAGCATTTATAAATTTAAACATTTATTAAAATCATACATATTCATTTAATATATATCAAATAAAAGATGAATTTAATAACATTTAGTGAAGCATAAATAATCTATAATAAATATAATTCAATCCGATATAACATTTAACAAGGGAAAGTCTGATAAATACATTTTTATATATACAAAATTGCCGATAAAGTTAAATTAAAACCGATACACTTGCTAAATTTTATTATTTTAGATTTATTACAATAGTTACTTAAGAACACGGGATTGAAAGCTGTTATGATAAAATTACATATAATAATTTAAAAAGTTAAATTTAAGATATTTCAAATTCCAATCAGACTTTTCTACACAGTGTAATTTAGAACAATTACATATTCGAGCACTGAAATAAAAATCAAACATGTTTAGTAATTTGTTGCCTAATACACAAGTGTTAATTTTTCAAGGTCGTCAACAATACCAATCTTAGAATTTGTTGACTTGGACAATTTCATAATCAGTTGAAGATGCAATGTATGTTTAAATGCATATTTTTGTTTTGCATTCGAAGATTTAATTTTTTTTTATATATATATTCGTTGAAATTTCAAACTCTGCTGTATCATCATATTATTTTATGCAATAAACCTATCCATTGCTGAAACGCGATTAGTAAAATATATCTACTACAAATGTTTATTAAGACATTTGTGAACCACTTTAAATATCCTTATCATCTGGGTTACAGAACATATTGGACACGCCAGTTTGTTCCTCTTCCTGCAGAAAATACTTTTATGCATTTTTAAAATGTTTACATTTTCTTCCTTATCATTGTTCATCTTCATAGCCGCATCGTTCGATTTGCTACTTATCCCGGTCGCATTAACTGCAATTTCGGCGGCATTTTGATTGACTGGATTTTCAGCCATTTCTTGATCTGAAGAAAATATATTCTGTGATTCCAGATTTATTGAATTCTGTTACATGTCCTGTTACACATATCCTTCTGCAATAGCGTTCAAAGCATCAAATCCAGCCATAGTCATGTCGTAACCACTCCATAATCCTTTACGGGGTTACAAGCTGTGGTAAGGACATCATGCACATTTAAATTGCAGAAGTACACGCCTGAAATTACCATATTCACAGAGTACGGTAAGAAATGATACACGCTAATGGAATTAGAGCCATTTGGTACATATATCTGTGAAATTTGATGAATATTCTTCACGTAATTTTCGTGATTTATATAGTCGAGATCTAACATGAAATTAGCAAAGTGACCTTTAAAATTCTTTGCATGTTTCCCAACATTAACTCCATTTTTTATAGTTTGGTTTAATCTTTTGTTGCAGACAGATTCACGGACTGATTAAACTCCTTCTCGCACACATCGAAGATGGTGATATATAAAATATACCCTCAAACCTGTTTTTGTGCGATTTTTTATTTGTGCGGTTTATGAAAATTTCAATCAAATTGGAACATAACAGCAGATAAAATCGATGTAGGACTCCAACTTTGCCATAATTAAAATGTCATTTTCTTGCAATCGATGCCAATTCTGAAAGAACTTCAAAATTCCAAAAGGAGATTGAATCTTGTATATCTGGCTACCGACTGATCACCGACTACATGGTAACTGAAAAAAAGTCAACTCTAAACGAGTGCGAGATAGTATCTTCAAGTGACGAAAGCGATTTTGATCCAGTTTACCACAAGAAAATTCGCGTATTGTCAGACTACGAAGGATAATGGTTATACGTTTTGAAAAGTTTTGTATGTATAAAATAAGTACATGTGTAAATAAAATACGTAAAAATGTTCGTGGGTGTATTTTTTAAATCAGATTCCAAAAGGTTTGGAGAGATTCCAAGTAGCTGCCAAGTCTCGTGTCTGGATTTCGTTTAAAAAAGCAATTCCTAGTTATTTCGTAAGGTTTTGAGTTATTTTCTACGTGAGACATTTTTTATGCGGTTCCTATTCACCGCATAAAAAATACTTTTTAATTGTCTTGCAAAAACTATTTTTTATAGCTACTCGTGAAGTTTTGTGCGATTTTTTTTAATGCGTTTTCTTTTATGCGGTCTCTATCCCCCGCACAAAAATAGGTTTGAGTGTATTAAATCTTCAACGAATAAAAGTTTTTCCAAATTGCTTTCTATATTTTCAGCCATGTCATTTTATTTTATCTAACAAGGTTACACTATATAAAAATTAAATACATTTCTCATGACACTACTGAAGGCACGACATGCTGTACGTTCTAAAGGTTGCATCCTCAGACAACGTTGCCAAATTTATCATGTACGTTGAAGCAAACTTTAAAAGCTGGTAACAGTCACCCAGTGAGAATTATCTAAAGGAAAAAAAAACTAACTCAAATATATTGAATTTGCAAAATTCACACATAGTTCAAGAAGCGAATATGACATGGTTAAACATAGAATATGTTCAGAACTGCCAATCTGTAGTGTTTGACTGAGTTACAGTAATTAAAAAGAAATGATCTCTTGAATACTTATCACTTGTATACTCACTATATTTTTCATTGACAAGTTATGAGCACTTGCATTAGAAATACTATGAAATTAAGCAAATGACAATGATAAAATTATTTTCTCTTTTACAAATGTTATAACTATGTGCTTTTCTCATTACTGTTGCATTTATGTATTCAGATTTTATGCGCAAGTTTGGGCAGTGATGATCTGGATATCGTGTTCGGGTCAAAAAGTGCCTTATCTGTAGCATATTTAGTCCTACTGACTGATTATCGACTACTTAGTGCGAACACTAAGTGTGAGCTGGGGCTTTGTGGTTAGACTCTAATATTAAATTTTCTAATAAATTCCATCGGAGGCCGTTAAAATAAGCAACGGACTTTAATAAGAATAAAGAATAATCATTTTAAAGTCACACTTCATACAGAAACGTCCTCGATATATTTTTATTCAATGACAGATGCGCATCGTTGTTCGTTTTGCTTTTAATTTTTCGCAGAATACATAAGTATAAATGAATAAAACTGTACACAAACGTAACTTGCATTACGCATATAATTGACAATGTAAACAACAACACACAAAGCCAAATTCAATCTGCATATTACGTTTTGAAAGAGTCAAAAAGTATAAAGGATTGTGTTTGAAATACAGTAGTATACAGTGTGGGAAATACTATTGGTATGCACTTGTTATTCTTTTTACTTAAATATGGTATTCAAATAGCAAAAGTAGTGCAATTAAAAAAAGTAGGGATATATTATATGGATGTATTGTATTGATAAGAGCAAAAAATATTCTTAAATGAATATAAAACATTAAAAAAAATGCGGAACCAGCTTTACTTCAGAATTGTGTTGTATATATTTTGCATCATTTCATCTCGTAATATTTTAATTGAAATTTATTTTCCACTAAATGTTTTACTCTCTAATAATTTAGACACATACATAAAAGGTTGTTCTATTAAGACACATAAGACATTTATTAGTCATAGCAGATTTAGTTGGTGCTGGATGACGTAGGATGTACTGCTAATTTTAATTGACGTACCCACTATAAATAGTATGTTCATCCTAGTCTTCGGTACTGATTCTGTTTCTATATGACATAATGTGCTGAAAATAATTTTAATGGCAGCCGCTAAGCTTGCTAACAGTATAACCGTGTCTCATCTTTAAGTTCAACATCACAACTGATAGTTTTCCTTTCAGTTGAATAAATTCACCTTTGAGTTGAATAAATTTACCTTTGAGGTGGATAAATTTGGTTGAATCAAATAATGGTAATTCATCGAATTTGGGTTGTACAAATTAGTCCTATCAATGAATTGAAATGGTCTTGTTTTCTTAAGGTGTCTAATATATTGAAATTGTGTCATTTCTACTATTTCTATAATGGGATTAAGTGCGATCAACATAAGTAACAAGATAAATATGAGAAGAAACTTAAAATAAATCTTAAAAAAAAATCTTAATAAAGAACGCATGTCATCGTGCGTGAGAACATGTTGGCTTTTCCGTGAATCAGCTATAAACACTTACACTGTATCCTAAAATTATATATAATTGCATATCTCATTTAGAAACTTCATAAATCTAAAATAAAAAAATAGTTAATTTTTGTATGGTTTTCATGAAAAATAAGATACTTAAGAGGTTAATGTAAACTTATCACTGTCCAACTTTAATAATTAGGCCATATATGGAACACATCTTCATCGAACCATATATCCCTTTTCTATATCAAATTGAAAGAACGAGTTAGAAAGATATCGCACAGTATATCTGTAAGAACTGAACTTTTTAAAGCAATATGGGATTCAATAGATAATTATTACGAATTTGAAATTTTAATGTATGAGTTCGGTCTACGACATCTTGATCCAATTGGAACACTTGATATAAAACAGACGGCCAGACTAAATCTAATTAGACGATGTGCGTCTTGTGATACCTTGATTAAAGAAGAAATACACCTAGTTATATAGAGCTGAGGATCTAAAATTTGGCGTTATAATAATAACATTATATACCGAATAAATTAAATACATTGATTTAAAAAGCTAATTAAAGCATTCGGAATTGAATATAATAAATATGGTTGATAAATTGAAGTGGTGTATTTAATCCCACGAGATGTCGGATACATTTTCAGTTTAATATAATACAAAAACAGTACAAAGCATTTATAAATTTGAACATAAATTAATATTTTACATATTTTACTTAATTTAATTAAAATCATATTTTAGTAATATATGGCCGAACAAAAATAATCTTACTATAAACATAGTTCAATCCGATATAACAAGTAAAAAATCAATGTCTGATTAATATATTTTTGTATACATACAAAATTATTAATTATGTTAACTTTAAACCGATATTCTTGCTAAAATTGAATATTATACATGAATAACAATGGTTCCTTATAAACACATAATTAAAATATTTCATGAAAAAATTACATAGTATGATTTAAAATACTTAAAATTTCAAATATTCGAACTTCACTTCCAATCAGCCTTTTATACACAGTGCAGCATATAAAAATAACATTTTCGAAAATTGAGTAATTACATAAAAATAAAAAAAATATTTACTCATTTCTTGCCTAATACATCTATTACTTTCACAAGGTGGTCAACAATTAAGAGGCGAGTCTTAGCATTTGTTGGCTTAACCAATTTCACCATTACATGAAGGTGTAATGATTTTAAAATTCGTATTTTAGATTTGTATTCGAAGATTCAGATTTTACTTCCTATTTTATATATTCATTGAAATTTCTAACTGTTTTGTGCCATCAGATTATGTTATACATTTCAGCTACTAGATTGATACGGATATATTTTCTTCTATGTCCTTCAATCCAACTTTTTAAATTCATTGCTGCTACGCGATTAGTTAAATATATTTGCCTCAAGTGTTTTGTCAAGACATTTGTGAACCACTTTACATATCCATATTTTCTGCGTTTGTTTCGCAAAACTTTTTGGAAGGGCCTGTTTGTTCCTCTTCCTGCAGAGTACGCTTTTGTGCCTTTTGAGAATTCTCCTCATTTTCTGTCATATCATCGTCCATTACTCTATGCATAAGGCTAAATTTGCTACTTTCACCGGTCAAATTAAACACACTTCCTGAGACATTTTGATTATCAGGATCTTCAGAAATATCTTGACCTGAAGAAATGATATTAGAGGATCCCAGTTTCATTGCATTTTTTTCCAAGCACACATATCTTTCGGCAATTTCATTCAAAGTATCCCATCCACCCGTAGTCATGTCGTAGTCACTCCAGAGATCTCGTATGGACATGGAAGCTATGACAGGTGCATCATGCACTCCTAAATTGCAGAAGTACAGGCTTGCAATCATCATATGCACACTGTATTGTAGAAATTCATAAAAGCTATTGGGATTAAAACCATTAGGAAAATATTTCTGGAAGAGTTGCTGCCTATAGATCATGTAACTGTCTTGATTTACAAAGTTGACAGTTCTAATGAATGTCGAAATGTCGTATTGAAAGTTCCTCGTACGTCCCATAATTATAACTGCATTTTGTATAGTTGTGTTGAATCTTTTGTTGTATGGAGATTTATGGACTGAAGCAACTCTACATTGGTTGAGACGTAATGTTCGTGATACTATAAAATGCATTAAGTCCTTAACGAATAACATTTTCTCCGAATCGCTGCTTATATTTTCAACCATATCACGGCTTATATTTTCAAACATATCACTGTTCATATTTTCAACCATATCACTGTTTATATTTTCAACCATATAACTGTTTATATTGTCAGACATATCACGTTTATGTAGCTAATAAGTTTATGGAACTGTTACAAAACTATGTAAAAATCAAATACATTCCTTATAACACGAATAAACACGGAATACGGAACGCTTTGAACGTAGCATCCTCAGATAATGTTGCCAACTTTAGAATGTCCGTTGAAGAAAACTTTAAGATCTGTTAACAGTTACCCAATGAGAATTTTGTAAAGGAAACCACCACGAACTCTTTCTTTTTTTCTTCTCATACTTGAGAAGCAAATGGAGATTACTCATCAGATAAATCCTCCACTGTCCCCATTTTTCCATCATGGGAAGATATTATTTTCTGCAGCAGGTAGCGGACAACTCGGTCGATATTTCCCATTTGTATTCTTATACAAATCATTTTATGAAATCATTGTTGATAATATTTGTGGCAACCAAAGCAAAATATAACTTTTAGTTGAGGTTTTAAATATTAAATTCTTTAAAGATTATATTATTATTAAATTCATTAATTTGTGACATGGCCGTTATTCTCATATAGTTGAATTAGTGTTAAATCGTACATTGCTTTGTTGTGCCGCTATAAACCCTCAAATTATTTTACCTTTCGTGTGAGTCCTGTAAATTAATAATTACTTAATAAAATACTAAATTGATCACACCATTTAAACTTAAACAATAAAACATTTATTAACACATTTATTTTCATTATTTATTGCAGCGGAGGGGACATATGCGACCAGAATTATTAAAATTACTATCGTGTCTAGGACCTGTGATAATCGTTGAGCACATACATGCCAATTAGTCTTGGGCTTTATCCTATCTCTCTCTTATCTTTGTCTCTTATCTAGTCTCGTTCTCGGGTCACACGCTGTGGTTCCCTCGGTGTGTGTGTGTGTGTGGGGGGGGGGTGTAACTCCGCCTTTACTTATTTTTGGCGCTCATTGGTTCTCCTTTTACCCAATGACATCATTCCACATATAGCAAGGCCCAGCTCAGCCCCTCTGGTATGGCACCCCTAAATTTATAGTCTTCTGACCTTTAGGTTCACGTCGTCATAAACTTTGGTGCCAGCCAGACTAAAAGATTTGTCTGCCGTTCTGGCTACCTTAAATTTCTGAATAAAAGTGTCTAATCAACTGTGAAAACTGTTTCTGGTCTCACATATCTCCCCTTGCAGTTCAAATAGTCTTATGGTAACACAAAAGTTTTTTAGCACACTTTATACACTAAATAAACATAAGTTATGTACTCCTCAAATCTATCAGGTCAAGCTTTCAATTAAAGTAAAATTAAATTTTGACTATTTAAAAAGATTTCTAAAAATATATGCACACTCACTTTGAAATGTTACACACTAACTATTACCTTTTGATATTTTTAACACAATTCAATTTTTTTTTACAAATTACACAGTATATTGTCTTTAACACAATTCTTTCCATGTTTCATCAATTTCCATAATTGATAACTTAATCACATAATATTATATTTTTGCTTAAACTTAAAACATTGGAACATACTTATTAATACAGTCACACATTTTTTTTTTAAATCAGCCATTGAAAATATACTTTTCACAGAATTCTGTAACTCCCATTTGTTGCATATGGGATTGACAACCACCTGATAATGTCCCTTTAAAATTTTCTTTCTTACAATGCATTGTATGTAAACACAGCAACACCCCTTGCACTTGATGACAGCTACTGATTGATGATTATGCAAAACGATCATTAGAGGAACCCCTTTTATTTCAAGCCTCGATACCGGAAGTGCGTTCCGGAAATGTTCAATTACCCTTTCCGAAAATTGGAAGGTGACCAGTCAAATAAAAGACTCTCGAAAACGATTCTTTTTCCTTTAATCATTTTCTGCAACAGCGATTAGAAGCTCACTTCCTCTCAACTTTACTTGTTGCACCATGACAAAGCATTCTAAAGTGGACAACGTGCGGCGTGGATTCAAGCGGGCTGACAGATACAGCTTTTGAATGGCGGGCACTCAAAAGCTTGTAACCAAATATTGTAAACCTTTAATTTATTCCATTCGGCGTATTATATAAACGTCGACTTAGTCTCTAAATATATATTTCTTCCTTATTTATTTAGTTAATTATATCTGCTAATCAACTTTTTATATTAGAATGCTGCCGATGGGCTTGTGCATTATATTAGCATTGTATAGCTCCTTTTTTTTAATTTCAAATTTAATAGCCTCCTATTTAAATTTTATTTAGTTGGTTCCTTTGGGGTGACTTGTATTAAATATCCAAGTCATATCTATGGTGCCTTCTATTACTGCATGTATACCTTTTTATACTGACTTCATTCAATATTTTGAAAATTATTTTATTGTATTATTTTATTTAAATTTTATTTCACTTTTCCATTTGTTATTGAGATTCTCTCTTATTTAATTTGTTTTCTCTATACCTTCCATATGACTTTATGAAATTCAAACAAAATTATTATTATTTTTTTTTTAATTTTGAAATTTTAAAATTTTTGATATATAATTTGTTTAAATTTTATTTATTTTTCTCCCTGCTTAATACTTTCATAATTTTTAAATTTTATATAAAATTAGTTTCTTTTTTTTAAAACAAACTCAAGACTTTAATTTCTTGTCTGAAAACCCTTTATTTACTTAATTGAAAATTTTAATTTTATATTTTTAACATTTTATGAATTGAACTCCTTTTTATTTATTTATTTATCCTTTTTAAACGCGGATTTATTTACTCACCGTACCTACAAAATTTATCATATTTATGTATTTTAATTTTATTTTAATCCTTATGACTTTGAATACCTGACATTTATAACCATTTATAACGCGCGACTGTTGACGCGATTATTTATAATCCTATCGAACTATTATTATTTAATCATTAATTTATTTTGACACTTTAGTAACTGCGGCTAACCCCTTTATTGCCGTAATACATATTATCATTTATTTATTACCACACACGACATTTATTGCATCCGAATTCCTTTTTATTTATCATGACTTTTCCCAACACCTAATTCAGAATATATTTTCACAATTTTTCATATTTGAAAATACCTAATCATCAATTTATATGACATTACCAACAGAATATATATATATATAAATTTTTATGTAGATTACCGTTTGTTTACAAACACTTTTCCGTTACAATCGTATCTCATCGATAACTTTAATGTTTTTATTTATATTCCTCACTGACAACTAAGTTCCTATATCATTTGACATATTTATATATTCATTCCGTATTTATTTATATTCATTTGACATGTATTTCACATTTATTTATTATCGTACAATTTTCGTCACCAATACTTACATTTTATTTTCATTTCCATATTTACTTACATTTTATTCATTCCCACAATTATTTATACACACATGATTATCGTAACCTTTCCTTACGTTATAAATGAACAACAAAAATGCTTTATTTCGCACTCAATATTCTTCAATTATTTTTTTTATTACAACCTTTTTTTTACACCTTCTGTGAATTTATTCATCTATTCACTTAACAAAATTTTAACTAAATTTAATTTCATTTATCCTGTCACTTTAGGATTAATTTAGTCATTTAAATTGCTTATATAGTTTATATTATTACTCAAACATTTATTTACCTAAGCGTTTTCAATGCATTTTCACATTTGAACATTCCTACACGAGATATCGTGTCCTCGATTGCTTTATTGCAACAGGCGATTTACAGCTACTTTAACTTTTCATAGTTTAACATTTTAAATTCAAATTGATTTAAAATTTTCAATTATCTATGCCTTTGTTTACTTTTTGACATAAAATTTATACCATCTATGAAAAGGCTCTAATATTCTCACTTTCAGCTCATTACTTATTTTTTTACTTTATTTAAACCTGTCATTCAATTTTTAAGCCTCAAGACTCTTCCCTCAAAAGACTCATCCTTTTTGCCTGCCCTTGAAACAAATTGAAGTGAATGCACTTGCCTTCCACCAACATTGTCCTTGCCTGGATTTGGTTCCAGACCTTTCATCTACCAAATTAGGTAACATATTTGATTTTACCTTTCATTTTTGTAGAAATTATTTGCATAAATTAATCTCTGCATAATTTTCCTATCACATGTAACATTTTGACTTAACATTATGAATTATATTATGATATAATATTATTTTTGAAAAAGAACTGTTTGTACAATTATTATCACTTTTTGTAAAATTCATACCGTGTTCATTTTTAAACCATTCCAAGATTTTATCATTTTTTCCGTAGAAATTCATACCATTTTCATTCTTAAACAATTCCTTCCTTATTGCTTTTTTTTAAAAAAAATTTCATATCATTATCCATTTTATAATTTTTAAAATTTTTTCAATTCCATATCATTTTCCTTAGAATCATTTGATTTGTTATTCTTTCCATCTCTCTCTCATTTTACAATTCTTCAAAAACCAATCATTAGAAAATTTTGAATTTTAAAATTTTTTGATGTTAAGAAAAAATGTGAATCAAGCTTTTTTTCATTCTGTTCATGAAGAATGTTACTTTCAATTTCCTTTCTGTTAAAAATTTCTATTTCATTTAGTAACTCTAATTTTTGCCTAACATACTCTTTATATTTGTTTTGATTTTCAATTATTTCTGAATCTACTTTTAGAATATTATTTCCTTCATTAGCATTGTGATTAAAATCCCTTAATATTTTGTTATTTTCATTTTGAAAATTTTTACAAACATTTGAATTTTGTAGTTTCTGAAAATTATTATTTTCATCAACCAAAACATCCAATATTTTATTTTAAGTGAATTTTGCTTATCATTATTATGATTTTCATTTTCCAAAACATCCATTATTTTAACCTCAAGTGAATTTTGATTATTTTAATTATTATGATTTCGACTTTCATTTTGAATTTCCTGAACACTAACATTTTGACTTTCATTTTCCAACACATCCATTATTGTAATTTCAAGTGATTTTTGAGTATTTTATCATTATGATTTTGATCTTGACATTACATTTCTGCAAACCTTTTATTTTCATTTGCATTATGTACCCTTTGCAATTTAACATTTTCATTTTGCATATTTTTATGATCATTTTTTTCAAAATTGTTATCACCTTTTTGATTTTGTATAATTTTGATATCCATATTTTTGCTTCTATGCTGAATATTTCCATTTGAATTTTGAACATTTTCAATATGTACACTTTGTACAGTATAACACTTTTTTGATTGAATCTCAATTATTTCACCGTTACCGTTATATTTACTTTCACTTTGTACTTTTTGTGCTGTATGACATTTTTTGGCATGAATCTCATTTATTTCACTATTTATATCATATTTTTCCATCAATTCTTCCGCACTTTGTACATTTTGTTCGATATAACATTGGGTAGCGTGAATTTTAATTGGTTCATCTTTCATGTTATATTTATTTCTAATGGTCAATATATTTGATTTTCCAATTTCAATTATTCGAAACGGCCCCTGAAATCTATCTTGAAACATATTGGGTTTATTTTCCTCTTTCAAAAATACGGTATTTCCGATTTGCATTTCTTCATTAGTAATTGTTTTGAAATTTTTAATCACTCCTACTCTCATATTTTTAATTAACGTAATTTTAACCTTTTTTTGATTACATATCACAATATTAATTTTGTTATTTTTTATTACAGATTGAATTGCACCAAATGGAAAGAGTAATTTTGCGTGTTTTGTGGGAATAAAGATAGCCTCCTTATCCGTAATTTTTTGATCTAAATCGAATTGTTCTGCAATCAACTGACCTGGTTGCAAAGCTGTCCTGCGTGTGAGCGTGACATATATTTGGACGTCAAGATCTGAATCTTCATTACCACATTCTTTTTCAGCAAAATCATTAACCTTTTCATTTTTAGGAAAATTGGCCTCAACACTTTGGTGTTGAAGACCCAGATCGTCCGACTCATCCTGAGGACTAGAGTATCTATTTGGCAACTCTTTGGTGTGTGGCTCCTCCTCGTACTCTGATTGCACTCACACATTGATATATCTCCATTATTTTGGAACCTCTACGGGCACTCTACAAGTCTGTTAGGTTTTTCACTCTTATCTAGTCTGCTCTTATGTCAAAATCGTGATAGTTTTTGCTGGCATGCTTTAAAGTCAAAATTCCATATGTCTCTTATCTAGTCTCGTTCTCGGGTCGCAGGCTGCGGTTCCCTCGATGGGGGGGGGGAGTAACTCCGCCTTTACTTCTTTTTGGCGCTCATTGGTTCTCCTTTTACCCAATGACATCATTCCACATATAGCAAGGCCCAGCTCTGCCCCTCTGGTATGGCACCCCTTAATTTATAGTCTTCTGACCTTTAGGTTCACGTCGTCATAAACTTTGGTGAGAGCCAGACTACAAGCTTTGTCTGCCGTTTTGGCTACCATAAATTTCTGAATAAAATTGTCTCATCAGACGTGAGAACTGTTTCTGGTCTCACAATATTTATTGCGATATTGGGTATTTGTTATAGTCTATAAGACTGCTAAATGTTACCGTACAATTCCTTTTTTGATTTTCAAAATTTTAAAAGCATTTTTCTCTTTCTCCTTTTTATAACTTGCAGTCCATCATTACATGTTCTACATCATTAATTTTTTTGCACTTTGTACATTCCTCGCGTATACTTTTGTCCCATGTTTTTGGAATTTTTCCTGTTAGGATCGACTTGGTTCTGAGTCTGTTTAAAAAAATTCTTGTTGTCTATTCTGCGCAGTTTTAATTTTACGGTCATTGTTTCTTATACGGATATTTTCCCTTGTATTTTGATTGTTGCTATTTTCGTAGGGAGAATTTTGTTTTATTCATCGATTAGTCAAAGTTTCGATATCTTCATCTGTCACTATTCAGTACATCGCAGTATATATTTTGTGACTGCTGTTTTAGCGAGTTTATCCGCTTTCTCTTTCAATGTGATGATCGCGTGTCCCGGTACACAAACCAGTTTGGCTTTGATTTCGTCTTTGCAAATTTTGTTTCTTATACTGTTAATAATTATGTCATTTCTATTGTTTTCAATTTTGATTCCTTCTAATTCTGATTTGCAGTCCGTTATAATTACGCATTTTTTATTTTTATAATTCATGTATTCTCTCTCCCGGCCACACATTAAACTACCATAAACCTTCGGGTTGGTCGTGTGGTCAGGGTCTTCATTCAATCAATTCATGTATTCTACGGCGTAATGGATTGCATTACTTTCTGGTGTGTACATTGAGAAACACTTTGGAATTTTTAAACTTCTCTCGTTATTTTCGGCTACATAAATTCCACATCGCGTTCCATTTTCCATTTTAGATCCATCCGTAGCAATCCAATGTGTTTGCTTAACTTTTTCTTTCCTAAATTTTTTTAACATTATAGGAACTTCTTTCTGATGTGCATTTTGGAAATCCAGGTCTATTCCCTTATTTTCTATTATGAATTTTTCCCATGGAGAATACAAACGTCTGTCAGTTTGATATTTGATATTTAGATTACCTTTCTTATGAGGTCTTTCTTATGAGGTGGTGTTTTCCAGATTTTTAGTAGGTCAGGTGTGCTTTTTATACTTTCAATTATTTTGTTTATATACCCTTTTTTCCTTTTACTATTTCATACCTTATCGTATTTTTTTTCAATTCTATGGGGTTTTACGATTTTCGTAATCTGGCATGTTCAATTCAGCTCTAATTACTACTCTCTTTACTAGACCATTTCGGTAAACCCGTGGCAATTCTGATTGAGATATTTTCTAGCTCGTCATATTTTAATCTGATAAACTTTCGTTCTTCAAGCTTGATCTCCGCTGCGCATTCGATCTGTGCGTTTATATTTTTATTTAATATTTATTAGGATTTCTGTATTTAGACCCCAGTATTTGTTAATTTGCTATTTCATTGTTCTTATGGATATTTTTATTTTGGTTTCAGTAATTTTTTTATGCTCTACCCATTTCCATATCTTATTCAATATTAGGACTTAGTAAAGAAATAAAAGGGGAAAAAACATCTCTATTAATAATTATTTGACTGGTTAATTCTTGTCATTTCGGACAGAGATTTCACTTTTGGTTTCCCAATTGATTATTCCATGTTCTTCTTTTTTGTGTATTTTGTCATATTTTATAGGTTCGTCTGGAATTTCCTGTAAATTTCTTCCTCTTCTTTATAGCCGATTATTACATTAATATCATGAGCATATAAATGGAAAAGGAGGTTAATAATAGGTTAATAAAGGATGTATAATAGGGAAAGGAGGTTAAATAATTTCGTTTTCACAGATTAGATCCAGTCCTTCGTTTTGTATTTAGTTCGTTTAGCTGAAAGTTCGATTTCCTGGATAGTAACTATTGAGATCTCTTAGTTATATGTGGTTTCTGTTTTGACTTCCTGATACTCTATGATTCTGTTATCACTAAACTTTTTAAGAATATTTTTGCTTATTATTTTTTTTCAATAATTTCAATTATGTCGCCCCGGTGATATTGCCGTACTGAAGCGTTTTTGAAGCTATAAAATGAATAGCGCGAACGCCGCTGATGTACTTATTTATTTAGCTTGCCCGGAATAATTCGAATGTTTTAGTTCTTATTTGGATCAATATATGGCAACATGAGTTTGGAATGAATTACAATTACGATTTTGGGGACGCTCGGCAAATCATTTCATGGCCTTTCCCTCGCACAGGTTGTATATCGTAGGTAGTTGATTTATAAAAAAAAATTCTGCTTTTCTATATGTGAATATGATGGATTGAGATGACTCAAGTGATCCGGTCGATGATAATAAAAATAATAAGAGGTCTTGCAAAGAGTCTAGGTACTTTTGCTCTAACTGCAATGTTGGACTCCGCATTGAATGTTTTAAAACATATCCTATGCAGAAGAATTACTGAAACGTAATCAGTGTACGTTAAAATTGTAATTTTTAATAACTGCTTGATATATTATCCATAGAATTTTCAAAATCAGTAAAGAAATTAGAAAGAAACATCCTTTCGCTATCTCCTGCATAATATATATATATATATCGAAAAACGAACAATTAGGGGCAAAATTCTCATATGTTGTCTTTTTCGTGAAGCAACTATAAAACCTTAAATTGTGTCCTAAAATTATATATAATTGCAAATCTCATTTAGAAACAAACCTTAAATTTCTTGAATAAAAAAATAGTTAATTTTTGGATGGTTTTCATAAAAATAAGGGACACCATAAGGGACCTTAAGGGACATTTCAAATAAGGACGACCATAAGGGACGTGAAAAATAAGGGACATCTTACCTTATCAACGTCCAACTTTAATAATTGGACCATATATGGCACCACACTGCACACACTTTCAGCGAACCATATTTCCATTTTCTATATCAAATGGATAGCAGGAGTTAGAAAAGATATCGCGCAGTATTTCTGCAAGAATTGAACGTTTCAAAGCAGTATGGGAATAAATATATAATTTTTTCGAATTTGAAATTTTAATGTATGAGCTCAGTCTACGACATCTTGATCCAATTGGAACACTTTCGAAGAAACAGGCTGCCAGTCAATCTATTTGCGAGTACGTACGTCAGATGATACGTTAATTAAAGAAGAAATTCTCCTAGTTATATAGAGCTAGGGATCTAAAATTTGATATAATAATTAAATACATTGATTTAAAAAGCTAATTAAAGCATTTGGAATAGATTATAATAAATATGGTTGATAAATTAAAGTGATATATTAAATCCCGCGCGATGTCGGGTACATTTTCCAGCTTAATATAACAAAAAAACAGCACAAAGCATTTATACATTTGAACATTTATTAAAATCTTGCATATTTTAATTATTTTAATATACTTTAATTAAAAAATCATTTTCATAACATTTGGCGGATCATAAATAATTTTACTAAACATAGTTCAATCCGATATAACAAGTGAAAAAGCAATGTCTGATTAATACATTTTTGTATATATACAAAATTATTAACTGTGTTAAATTTAAACCGATATTCTTGCTAAAATTGAATATTATACAATTATGACAATGATTACTTATAAACACATAATTAAAGGATTTAATGATAAAATTACATACTATGATTTAAAATACTTAAAATTTCAAATATTCCAACTTGCAATCAGTCTTTTATACACAGGGCAATATATAAAATTTACATTTTCGAAAACTGAGTAATTGCATAAAAAATATTTAGTAATTTGTTGCCCAATACAACTATTACTTTTACAAGGTGGTCAACAATTAAGAGGCGAGTCTTGGCATTTGTGGCTTAACCAATTTCACCATTACTTGAAGGTGTAATGTATTTCTAAATTCGTATTTTAGATTTTAATTCGAAGATTCAGATTTTACTTCCTATTTTATATATTCGTTTAAACTTCTAAATGTTTTGTGCCATTCAGATTATGTTATGCATTTGAGCTACTAGATTGAAATGGATATATTTTCTTCTATTTCCTTTAATCTGACCTTTTAAAATCATTGCTGATACGCAATAAGTGAAATATATTTGCTTCAAGTGTTTTGTCAAGACATTTGTGAACCAATTTACATATCCATATTTCCCGGATTTGTCTTGCAAAACTTTTTGGAAACGTCAGATTGTTCCTTTTCCTGCAGAGTACGCTTTTGTGCATTTTGAGAATTCCCCTCATTTTCTGTCATATCATCGTCCATTACTCTATGCATAAGGTTAGATTTGTTACTTTTACCGGTCAAATTAAACACACTTCCTGAGACATTTTGATTATCAGGGTCTTCAGAAATTTCTTGACCCGAAGAGATGATATTCGATGATCCCAGATTCTTTAAATTTTGTTCCAAGGACACATATCCTTCTGCAATTGCATTTAAAGTATCCCATCCACCCGTAGTCATGTCGTAGTCACTCCAGAGATCCCTTATGGAGATGGAAGCTATAACAGGGGCATCATGCACTCCTAAGTTGCGGAAGTACAAGCTTGCAATCATCATATGCACACAGTATTGTAGAAATTCATTGAAGCTATCGGGATTAAAGCCATTAGGAAAATATTCTTGGAAAAGTTGCTGCTTATAGATCATGTAACTTTCGTGATTTACAGAGCTGACAGTTTGAATGAATGCAGAAATGTCGTGTTGAAAATTCCTCAGACGTTCCATAATTATAACCGCATTTTGTATAGTTTGGTTGAATCTTTTGCTGTTTGTAGATTCATAGCCAGAATCAGCAAGCTCGAGTGGTGAGGTCCGTGATAATACAAAACGCATTAAGTCTTTAACAAATAAAAATTTTTCCGTATGGCTGCTTATATTTTCAGCCATATCACAGCTTATGTTGTCAGACATATCACTTTCGTTTATCTAATAAGTTGATGGCACTGTTACACAATTATGCGAAAATTAAATACAATTCTTACAACTCGGATAAGCACGGAATAAGGTATGCTCTAAACGCGCTACTGTTTTCATCCTCTGACACTGTTGCCAACTTTAAAATGTCCGTTGAAAAAAACTAAAATCTGTTAACAGTTACCCAATGAGAATTTGGTAAAGGAAACCAACAGGAACTTTTTCTTTTTACTTTCCTTATATACCTAATGTATAAGGAAATTATTGTGACGGGGTCGAAAATTCGAATTCGAATTTTCGACAGGAGAGCACGTTTCAAGCATCCCTGATCACGAATCAAACATTTTTGAAGTGATGTCTGTGTGTGTGTATGTGTGTGTGTGTGTGTGTGTGTGAAAGTATGTGTGTGTGTCAGTGAGTCTGTGGAGACGATAACTGACGAACGAATGGACCGTTTCGAACGAAATTTGGTACAAAAATCACAATCCATAAACACTGGAAGCCTATTGTTTTTATACGTAATCGAATGTCCAGAACCCCCCTAAATTTTCGAATGAAATTTTGAAAAAATCGTCAAAAAATCAAAACCGCTAATAAAGTAACGCAAATAGACATTTCATATGTAATTTTTCATTAGAAAACGATTGGCATAAATTTTAGAACGCTAACATGAACCGTTCTCGAGATATTGTACATTTAAAAAAAAATATGAAAAAGTCACATAAAAAAAAAATTCCTATTGAGAAACATGTTCACTTTTCATATGTAATACCATGCGATAAATTGAGTGACATCATTCTCGTGGATCTAGCTCGTTCCATTCATGAAAAAATATACTTTGAATAATACTTTTGTATTTGAACGCCAATAGTCATTTATCTGCTGTAAGAATAACTTTTTTCTTAGTGCATAACGCTTGGCGAGATTTTGGCGACGAATTTGGCGGAATATCGCCAACTTGGCGACTTTTTCGAAATGTTGCCAAATTAATGAAAATCTCGCCAAATGGATAAAAATGATGCTAAATCAATGAAAATGACGACTAATTGTCGAAAATTTAATATCTTGGAAAGAATGTTAGTATCTACTATAAGAAAAACCTATTTTTTTACTGTAAAAGTAGTAAATTCATTACATTATATAAGGAAAGTCATGTGTTGCCCACATCAGCTTTTTTTTACTTCTGATAACTCAGAAGCAAATTGCGATTACCTATTGGCTAAATCCTCCAACGTCCCCATTTTTTCTTCATTGCAGGAGATGGATGACTTTCTGCAGCAGGTAGCGGACAACTCGGTCCATTTGTCCCATTTTCATTCTTATACAAACCATTTTATGAAATCATTGCTGATAATATTCATTGCGATATTGGGGTTTGGGTATTTGTTATTGTGTATAAGACTGTGGATGTTAACTTACAACTCTTTTTCGATTTTCAAAATTTTAAAAGCGTTTTTCTCTTTCTCCATATAACTTGCAGTCCATCATTACATGTTCTACATGATTAAATTTTTGTACTTTGTGCATTCTTCGCGTATACTTTTGTCCTATGTTCTTGGGATTTTTCCTGTTTGGATCGACTTGGCTCTGAGCCTGTTTAAGAAAACTTAATGTAGTCTATTTTACGTAGTTTTAATTTTACGGTCATTGTTTTTATATATGGATATTATCCCTTGTATTTTGATTGTTGCCAATTTTGGGGGAGAATTGTGTTTCATTCTTCGATTATTCAAGGTTTTATATCTTCGGATGCCACTGTTCAGTACATCGGATTATATATTTTGTGACTGCTGCATCAGCGATTTTATCCGCTTTCTCATTCAATGTGATGCCCGCGTGTTCCGGTACACAAAGCAGTTGGACTTTAATTTTGTCTTTTCTGATTTTGTTTCTTATACTGTTAATAATTAGGTTATTTCCATTGTTTTCAATTTTGATTCCTTCTAATTCTGATTTGCAGTCCGTTATAATTACATTTTTTTTGTTTTTATAATTTCTGAACTCTACGGCGTCAATGATTGCATTTTTTCTGGTGTGTACATTCAGCAACACCTTGGAATTTTCAAACTTCTCTTGTTATTTTCGGCTACATAAATTCCACACCGCGCTCCATTTTCCATTTTAGATCCATCCGTAGAAATCTAGTGTGTCTGCTTAACTCTTTCTTTTCTAAATTTTTTGAACATTATAGAGACTTCTTTCTGATGTGCATTTTGGAAATTCAGGTCTATTCTCTTAATTTCTATTTTGATTGTTTCGCAGTGGGAATACCGACATCTGTCCGTTTGATATTTGAAATTAGGATTTCCTTCCTTATGAGGTTCCTTCCTTTTGTGTTTTCCAGATTTTTAGGAGGTCAGGTGTGCTTTTTATTGCATTTTGTGCTTTCAATATTTTTGTTTATATACACTTTTTTTCTTTTAATATATCATGCCTTATCGTATTTTTTTCAATTCTGTGTGTTTTACGGTTCTCGTAATCTGGCATGTTGAATTCAGCTCTTGTAACATCATTACTAGACCATTTCGGTAAGCCCGTGGCGATTCTGATTGAGATATTTTCTAACTTGTCATATTTTTATCTGATAAACTTTTGTTCTTCAAGCTTGATCTCCGCTGTGCATTAAATATGTGCGTTCATTTTTTTATTCAAATATTTATTAGGATTTCTGTGTTTAGATCCCAGTATTCGCTACTTCATTGTTTTTATGGATATTTTTATTTTGGTCTCTGTAAATTTTTGATGTTCTACCCATTTCCACATCTTATTCAATGGAGATGTTTGGGACTTGGAGATGTTTTTCCCCTTTTATTTCTTTACTATTAATAATTATTTGACTGGTTAATTCTTGTCTTTTCGGAGAGAGATTAGATTTTTTGTTTCCTAGTTCATAATTCCATGTTTTTCTTTTTTGTACATTTTGTCATATTTTGTAGGTTCTTCTGGATTTTCCTGTAAATTTCTTCCTCTTCTTTATAACCGATTATCACATTAATATCATGAACATATAAATTCAAAAGTAGGTTAATAATAAGTTTATAAAGGAGGTATAAATGGAAAAGGAGGTTAAATAATTTTGTTTTCACAGATTTGATCCGGTCCGGCGGTTTGTCTTTAGTTTGTTTACCTGGAAGTTCGATTTCCTGAATAGTAACTGCTGGGATCTCTTAGTTACATGTGGTTTCTGTTTTGACTTCCTGATACTCTATGATTATGTATCACTAAACTTTTTAAGAATATTTCTGCTTAATTTTCTTTCTCAATAATTTTAATTATGTCGCTCCCGTGATATTGCCTGACTGAAGCGTTTTTGAAGCTATAAATTGAATAGCGCGAACGCCACCGATGTACTAATTTATTTATCGTGTCCGGAAGAAATGGAACGTTTTAGTGCTTATTTGGATTAATAAATGGCAACATGAGTTTGGAAATTATTATTATTGCAACGATTTTGGGGACGCTGGGCAAATCATTTCATGGTTTTCCCGCGACAGGTATCGTAGGTAGTTGATTTATAAAAAATAAGTGCCGCTTTTCTATATGTGAATATGACGGATTCAAATGACTGAAGTGATCCGGCCGACGATAATAAAAATTATAAGAGGTATTGCAAAGAGGCTAGGTACTTTTACTCTCTAATATTGGATTTCGCATCGAATGTTTTAAAACTTATCCTACGCAGAAGAATTACTGAAACGTAATCAATGTATTGTGATATTTGTAATTTGTAAGAACTGCTTGATATATTATCCATAGAATTTTCAAAATCAATAAAGCAATTAGAAAGAAACCTCTTTTCGCTATCATCCTGCATAATATATATATCGAAAAACGAACAATTAGGAGCAAAATTCTCATATGTTGGATTTTTCGTGAAACAGTTATAAAACTTTAAACTGAGTCCAAAAATTATATATAATTTCACATCTCATTTAAAAACTTCATAAATCTTAAATTTCTTGAATAAAAAATATTTAATTTTTGGGTGGTTTTCATGAAAATCAAGAGACACTAAAGGGGTTAATGTAATCTTATCAACGTTCAACTTTAATAATTGGACCATATACGACATCACACTGGAGACATCTTCTTCGAACCATATTTCCATTTTCTATATTAAATTTGAAGAACAATTTAGAAAATATATCGCACAGAATTTCTGTAGGAACTGAACTTTTTAAAGCAACATGGGATTCAACAGATAATTTTTTCGAATTTGAGATTTTAATGTTTAAGCTCGGTCAACATCTTGATCCAACTGAAATACTCTCGAAGAAACAGGTGGCCAAACTGAAGCTAATTGCCAGTACGTACGTCATGTGATGCGTTGATTAAAGAAGAAATAATCCTAGTTATATGGAGCTAGGGATCTATAATTTGACATTATAATAATGAAATTGAATACCGGATAAAATTAAATACATTGATTAAAAAAGCTAATTAAAGCATTCGGAATAGAATATAATAAATACAGTTGATAAATTGAAGCGGTTTATTTAATCCCACTCGGTGTCGGGTACATTTTCTAGCTTTATAATATAAAAACAGCACAAAGCATTTATAAATTTGAACATTTATTAAAATCTTACATATGTTAATAATTTTAATATATATCAGGTCAAAAATTATTTTAATAACATTTGGCGGAACATAAATAATCTTATTAAACATAGTTCAATCCGATATAACAAGTAAAAAAGCCATGTCCGATTAATACATTTTTGTATATATACAAAATTATTAACTAGGCTTTAATCCGATATTCTTGCTAAAATTGAATATTATACATAAATAACAATGGTTACTTATAAACACATAATTCAAAGATTTCATGATAAAATTACATATTATGATTTAAAATACATAAAATTTCAAATATCCGAAATTCCAATCAGCCTCTTATGCACAGTCCAACATATAAAAATTACATTTTCGGAAACAGTAATTGTATAAAAAAAAGTCATTTTTTTTTTTACATTTTTTTTACAATGCATATATTTAATCAATGCATCTATTACTTTTACAAGGTGGTCAACAATTAAGAGGTCAACAATTAAGTCTTAGCATTTGTTGGCTTAAACAATTTCACCATTACTTGAAGCTGTAATGATTTTTAAATTCATATTTTAGATTTGTATTCGAAGATTCAGATTTTACTTCCTATATTATATATTCGTTGAAATTTCTAACTGTTTTGTGCCATCAGATTATGTTATACATTTCAGCTACTAAACTTGTATGGATATATTTTCTTCTATGTCCTTTAATCCAACCTTTTAAAATCACTGCTGATACGCGATTAGTAAAATATATTTGAAATAAGTGTTTTGTCAAGACATTTGTGAACCACTTTACATATCCATATTTTCTGGGTTTGTTTTGCAAAACTTTTTGAAAGGGCCTGCTTGTTCCTTTTCCTGTAGAGTACGCTTTTGTGCCTTTTGAGAATTCCCGTCATTTTCTGTCATATTATCGTCCATCATTCTATTAAAATGATTAGATTTGCTACTTTCACCGGTCATATTTACCACACTTTCTGAGGCAATTTGATTATCAGGATCTTCAGAAATATCTTCACCTGAACAAATACTATTCGATGATCCCAGATCCTTTACATTTTTTTCTAAGGACACATAACTTTCCGCAATTGCATTCAAAGTATCCCATCCAGCCGTAGTCATGTCGTAGTCACTCCAGAGATCCCTTATGGAGATGGAAGCTATGTCAGGAGCATCATCCACTCCTAAATCGCGGAAGTACAGGCTTGCAGTCATCATATGCACACAGTATTCTAGAAATTGATTGAAGCTATTGGGATTTAAGCCATTAGGAAAATATTTCTGGAAGAGTTGCTGCCTATAGATCATGTAACTGTCGTGATTTACAATGTTGACAGTTCTAGTGAATTTCAAAATGTCGTAATGAAAATTCCTCACATATTCCATAATTATAACTGCATTTTGTATAGTTGGGTTGAATCGTTTGCTGAATGGAGATTTATGGTCTGAAGCAACTCTACATTGGTTGGGAGTTAAGGTTCGTGATAGTATAAAATGCTTTAAGTCCTGAACGAATAAAACTTTTTCCGTATCGCTGCTTATATTTTCAACCATATCACTGTTCATATTTTCAACCATATAACTGTTTATATTGTCAGACATATCAGGTTCGTGTAGCTAAAAAGTTTGACACTGTTACAAAACTATGTGAAAATCAAATACATTTCTTATAATACGGATGAGCACTGAATACGGCAAGCTCTAAACGTAGCATCCTCTGACAATGTTGCCAACTTTAGAATGTCCTTTGAAGAAAACTTTAAAATTTGTTAACAGTTACCCAATGAGAATTTTGTAAAGAAAACCAACACGAACTCTTTCTTTTTTTCGTCTCATACTTGAGAAGCAAATGGAGATTACCCATTGGCTAAATCCTCCAACGTCCCCATATTTTCTTTCATGGGAGGAGATGGCATTCTGCAACAGGTAGCGGACAACTCGGTCGATTTGTCCCATTTTCATTCTTAAACAATCCACTTTATGAAATCATTGCTGATAATATTCATTGCGATATTGGGGTTTGGGTATTTGTTATAGTGTATAAGACTGTTAAATGTTACCGTACAATTCCTTTTTGGATTTTCAAAATTTTAAAAGCGATTTTCTCTTTCTCCATATAACTTGCAGTCCATCATTACATGTTCTACATGATTAATTTTTTGTACTTTGTGCATTCTTCGCGTATACTTTTGTCCCATGTTCTTGGGATTTTTCCTGTTTGGATCGACTTGGTTCTGAGTCTGTTTAAGAAAACTTTATATAATCTATTTTCCGTAGTTTTAATTTTACGGTCATTGTTTTTATATGGATATTATCCCTTGTATTTTGATTGTTGCCAATTTTGGGGGAGAATTGCGTTTCATTCTTCGATTAGTCAAGGTTTTGATATACTCGGCTGTCACTGTTCAGCTCATCGGAGTATATATTTTGTGACTGCTGTATCAGCGATTTTATCCGTTTCACATTCAATGTGATGCCCGCGTGTACCGGTACACAAACCAGTTTGGCTTTGATTTTGCCTTTTCAGAATTTGTTTATAGTTAGTAATTCTGTAAATAATTAGGTCATTTCTATTGTTTTCAATTTTGATTCCTTCTAATTCTGATTTGCAGTCCGTTATAATTACACATTTTTTATTTGGATAATTTATGTACTCTACGGTGTAATGGATTGCATAACCTTTAAGTGTGTGCATTCAGCAATACTGTGGAATTTTTAAACTTATATCGTTATTTTAGGCTACATAAATTCCACATCGCGTTCCATTTTAGATCCATCCGTAGCAATCCAATGTATTTGCTTAACGTTTTCTTTTCTAGATTTTTCGAACATTATAGACTTCTTTCTGATGTGCATTTTTGAAATTCAGGTCTATTCTTTTGTTTTCTATCTTGAATTTTTCGCAGGGAGAATGCCGACGTCTGTCAGTTGGATATTTGGAATTAGAATTACCTTTCTTTTGAGGTCTTTAATGTTTTCCAGAATTTTAGTAGGCCAGTTGTGCTTTTTATTGCATTTTATGCTTTCAATAATTTTATTTATATATCCTTTTTTCCTTTTATTATTTCATACCTTATCGTAATTTTTTCAATTCTATGGGGTTTTACGGTTCTCGTAATCTGGCATGTTGAATTTAGCTCTTTTAACATCATTACTAGACCATTTCGGTAAGCCCGTGACAATTGTGATTGAGATATTTTCTAGCTTGTCATATTTTAATCTGATAAACTTTAGTTCTTCAAGCTTGATATCCGCTGCGCATTCTATCTGTGCGTTTATTTTTTTATTTAATATTAGGATTTCGGTTTTTAGACCCCAGTATTTGCTAGATTACTATTTCATTGTTCTTATGGATATTTTTATTTTGGTCTCTGTAATTTTTTGATGCTCGACCCATTTCCATATCTTATTCAATGTTAGGAGATCTTTTTTCCCCTTTTATTTATTAACTATTAATAATTATTTGACTGGTTAATTCTTGTCTTGTCGAGGAGAGATTTCACTTTTGGTTTCCTAGTTGATAATTCCATGTTCCTTTTTGTGCATTTTGTCATGTTTTCTAGGTTCGGCAGGATTTTCCTGTAAATTTCTTCCTCTTCTTTATATCCGATTATTACATTGATATTATGAACATATAAATGGAAAAGGAGATTAATAATAGGTTAATCAAGAAGGTGTAATAGGAAAAGGTGTTTAAATAATTTCGTTTTCACAGATTTGATCCGGTTTGGCGTTTTGTCTTGACCCCAGTCTGTTTACCTGAAAGTTCGATTTCCTGGATACTAACTGTTGGGATCTCTTGGTTCCATGTTGTTTCGGTTTTCACTTCCTGATACACTATTATTCTGTTATCACTAAACATTTTAAGAATATTTCTGCTTAATTTTTCTCAATAATTTCAATTATGTTGTCCCCGTAATATTGCTGGACTGAAGCGTCTTTGAAGCTATTAACGGAATAGCGCGAACGCCGCTGATGTACATATTTATTTATCGTGCCCGGAAGAATTGGAATGTTTTAGTTGTTATATGGATCATAAATGGCAACATGAGTTTGGATTGAATTATTATTTCAACGATTTTAGGGACGCTCGGCAAATCATTTCATGGTCTTTCCCGCGCAGAAGTTGTTGATCGTAGGTAGTCTATTTATAAGAAAAATTGCCGTTTTTCTATCTGTGAATATGACGGATTCAAATGACTGAAGAGATCCGGCCGACGAAAATAAAAATTATAAGAGGTAATGCAAAGAGGTTAGGTACTTTTGCTCTGACTGTAATGTTGGACGTGTTTTAAAACATATCCTACGCAGAAGAATTACTGAAACGTAATCAATGTTCGTTAAAGTTGTCATAACTGCTTGATATATTATCCATAGAATTTTCAAAATCAATAAAGAAAATAGGAAGAAACCTCCTTTCGCTATCATCCTGCATAATATATATATCGGAAAACGAACAATTAGGGACAAAATTCTCATATGTTGGCTTTTTCGTGAAACAGCTATAGAACCTTAAATTGCGTCCTAAAATTATATATAATTGCATATCTCATTTAGAAACTTAATAAATCTTAAATTTCTTAAACAAAAAAATATTTAATTTTTGGATGGTTTTCATGAAAAATAAGGGGCACCTTAAGGGGTTAATGTTACCTTATCAACGTCCAACAATAATTGGACCATATATGGCACCACACTGCACAAATCCTCATCTAACCATATTTCCATTTTCTATCTCAAATGGATAGAAGGAGTTAGAAAAGCAATCTCGCAGTATTTCTGCAAGAATTGAACGTTTCAAAGCAGTATGGGAATCAATATATATTTCTTTCGAATTTGAAATTTTAATGTATGAGCTCAGTCAACAACATCTTGATCCAATTGGAACACTTTTGAAGAAACAGCCGGCCAGACAGAATCTATTTGCGAGTTCGTACGTCATGTAATACGTTAAAGAAAAATTTTCCTACTTATAGAGAGCTAGGGAACTAAAATTTGATATAATATTTAAATACATTGATTTAAAAAGATAAATAAAGCATTTGAAATAAATTATAATAAATATGGTTAATTAATTGAAGTGGTATATTTTAACCCGCGTGATGTCGGGTACATTTTCCAGCTTAATATAACAAAAAAAAAACAGTACAAAACATTTATACATTTGAACATTTATTAAAATCTTACATATTTTAATTATTTTATTATATTTTAATTAAAAAATGATTTTCATAACATTTGGCGGATCATAAATAATCTTACTAAACATAGTTTAATCCGATATAACAAGTAAAAAAGCAATGTCTGATTAATACATTTTTGTATGTATACAAATTTATTAACTATGTTAAATTCAAACCGATATTCTTGCTAAAATAGAATATTATACAATAATAATAATGATTACTTATAAATACATAAATAAAAGATTTCATGATAAAATTATATCCTATGATTTAAAATACTTAAAATTTCAAATATTCCAACTTACAATCAGTCTTTTATACACAGGGCAACATATAAAATTTTCATTTTCGGAAACTGAGTAATTGCATAAAAAAAATAATTAGTAATTTGGTGCCCAATACAACTATTACTTTTACAAGGTGGTCAACAATTAAGAGGCGAGTCTTGGCATTTGTTGGCTTAACCAATTTCACCATTACTTGAAGGTGTAATTCATTTTTAAATTCGTCTTTTAGATTTGAATTCGAAGATTCAGATTTTACTCCCTATTGTATATATTCGTTGAAACTTCTAAATGTTTTGTGCCATTCAGATTATGTTATGCATTTCAGCTACTAGATTGAAATGGATATATTTTCTTCTATGTCCTTTAATCTGACCTTTAAATATCATTGCTGATACGCGATTAGTAAAATATATTTGCTTCAAGTGTTTTGTCAAGACATTTGTGAACCACTTTACATATCCATATTTTCCGGATTTGTCTTGCAAAACTTTTTCGAAGCGCCAGTTTGTTCCTCTTCCTGCAGAGTACGCTTTTGGGGCTTTTGAATATTTCCCTCGTTTTCTGTCATATCATCGTCCATTACTTTATTCATAAGGTTAGATTTGCTACTTTCAACGGTTACATTAAACACACTTCCTGAGACATTTTGATTATCAGGATCTTCAGAAATTTCTTGACCGGAAGAAATGATATTCGATGATCCCAGATGCATTGTATTTTGTTCCAAGAACACATATCCTTCCGCAATTGCATTTAAAGTATCCCATCCACCCGTAGTCATGTCGTAGTCAATCCAGAGATCCTGTATGGACATGGAAGCTATAACAGGGGTAGTATGCACTCCTAAATTGCGGAAATACAAGCTTGCAATCATCATATGCACACAGTATGGTAGAAATTCATTGAAGCTATCGGGATTAAAGCCATTAGGAAAATATTCCTGGAAAAGTTGCTGCTTATAGATCATGTAACTGTCGCGATTTACAGAGCTGACAGTTTGAATGAATGCAGAAATGTCGTGTTGAAAATTCCTCTGACGTTCCATAATTATAACCGCATTTTGTATAGTTTGGTTGAATCTTCTGCTGTTTGTAGATTCATAGCCAGAATCAGCAATCTCGAGTGGTGAGATCCGTGAAAATAAAAAACGCATTAAGTCTTTAACAAATAAACATTTTTCCTTATGGCTGCTTATATTTTCATCCATATCACAGCTTATGTTGTCAGATATATCACTTTCGTTTACCTAATAAGTTTATGGCACTGTTACACAACTATGCGAAAATTAAATACAATTCTTACAACTCGGATAAGCACGGAATAGGGTATGCTCTAAACGCGCTACTGTTTGCATCCTCAGACACTGTTGCCAACTTTAAAATGTCCGTTGAAAAAAACTAAAATCTGTTAACAGTTACCCAATGAGAATTTGGTAAAGGAAACCAACAGGAACTCTTTCTTTTTTTTACTTCTCATACTTCAGAAGCAAATGGCGATTACCCATTGGCTAAATCCTCCAACGTCCCCATTTTTTCCTTCATGGGAGGAGATTACTTTCTGCAGCAGGTAGCGGACAACTCGGTCGATTTGTCCCATTTTCAACCTTATACAAACCATTTTATGAAATCATTGCTGATAATATTCATTGCGATATTGGGGTTTGGGTATTTGTTATAGTGTATAAGACTGTGGATGTTACCTTACAATTCTTTTTTGATTTTCAAAATTTTAAAAGCGTTTTTCTCTTTCTCCATGTAACTTGCAGCCCATCATTACATGTTCTACATGATTAAATTTTTGTACTTCGTGCATTCTTCGCGTATACTTTTGTCCTATGTTTTTGGGATTTTTCCTGTTTGGATATACTTGGTTCTGAGTCTGTTTAAGAAAACTTAATGTAGTCTATTTTACGTAGTTTTAATTTTACGGTCATTGTTTTTTTATATGGATATTATCCCTTGTATTTTGATTGTTGCCATTTTTGGGGGAGAATTGTGTTTCATTCTTCGATTAGTCAAGGTTTTATATCTTCGGATGTCACTGTTCAGTACATCGGAGTATATATTTTGCGACTGCTGCATCAGCGATTTTATCCGCTTTCTCTTTCAATGCGATGCCCGCGTTTCCCCGTACACAAACCAGTTGGGTTTTGATTTTGTCTATTCAGATTATGTTTCTTATACTGTTAATAATTTAGTTATTTCTATTGTTTTCAATTTTGATTCCTTATAATTCTGATTTGCAGTCCGTTATAATTACTTTTTTAAAATTTCTGTACTCTACGGCGTAATGGATTTCATTACTGTCTGGTGTGTGCATTGAGCAAAACTTTGGAACTTTTAAACATCTCTCGTTATTTTCGACTACATAAATTCCACATCGCGTTCTATTTTCCATTTTAGATCCATCCGTAGCAATCCAGTGTGTTTGCTTAACATTTTCTTTTCTAAATTTTTTGAACATTATAGAGACTTCTTTCTGGTGTGCATTTTGGAAATCCAGATGCATTTGCTTAATTTCTAATTTGAATTTTTCGCAGTGGAAATATCGACGTCTGTCGGTTTGATATTTAAAATCTGGATTTTCTTCTTTATGAGGTCTTTGGTGTTTTCCAGAATTTTAGTAGGTCAGGTGTACTTTTTATTGTATTTTATGCTTTCAATATTTTTGTTTATATACCCTTTTTTTCTTTTATTATTTCATACCTTATCGTTTTTTTTTCAATTCTGTGTGTTTTACGGTTCTCGTAATCTGGCATGCTGAATTCAGCTCTTATAACATCATTACTAGACCATTTCGGTAAGCCCGTAGCAATTCTGATTGAGATATTTTCTCACTTGTCATATTTTTATCTGATAAACTTTTGTTCTTCAAGCTTGATCTCCGCTGCACTATCAGTCTGGGCGTTTATTTTTTTATTTAAATATTTATTAGGATTTCTGTGTTTAGATCCCAGTATTTGCTACCTTGCTATTTCCGTGTTTTTATGGATATTTTTATTTTGGTCTCTGTAAATTTTTGATGTTCTACCCATTTCCATATCTTATTCAATGTTAGGATTTGGAGATGTTTTTCCTTTTTTATTTCTTTACTATAAATAATTATTTGACTGGTTAATTCTTGTCGTTACGGAGCGAGATTTGATTTTTGGTGTCCTAGTTCATAATTCCATGTTCTTCTTTTTTGTGCATTTTGTCATATTTTCTAGATTCGTCTGGATTTTCTTGTAAATTTCTTCCTCTTCTTTATAACCAATTTATTACATTAATATCATGAACATATAAATGGAGAAGGAGGTTAATAATAGGATAATAAGGGAGGTATAATAGGAAAAGGAGGTTAAATAATTTCGTTTTCACAGATTTGATCCGGTCCGGCGTTTTGTCTTTAGACTGTTTACCTGAAAGTTCGATTTCCTGGATAGTATCTGTTGGGATCTCTTAGTTACACGTGGTTTCTGTTTTGACTTCCTGATATCTATGATTCTGTATCAATAAACTTTTTAAGAATATTTCTGCTTATTCTTTCTTCTCAATAATTTCAATTATGTCGCTCCCGTGATATTGCCGGACTGAAGCGTTTCTGAAGCTATAAATTGAATAGCGCGAACGGCGCTACTTATTTATTTATCGTCCCCGGAAGAATTCGAATGTTTTAGTTCTTATTTGGAACAATAAATGGCAACATGAGCGTGGAATGAATTATTATTGCAACGATTTTGGGGACGCTCTGCAAATCATTTCATGGTCTTTCCCGCGCACAGATTGTTGATCGTAGGGAGTTGATTTATAAAAAAAAATTGCTGCTTTTCTATATGTGAATATGATGGATTCAGATGACTCAAGTGATCCGGCCGACGATAATAAAAATAATAAGAGGTTTTGCAAAGGGACTAGGTATTTTTGCTCTGACTGTAATGTTGGACACCGCATTGCATGTTTTAAAACATATCCTATGCAGAAGAATTACTGAAACGTAATCAATGTTAGTTAAAATTGTAATTTGTAATAACTGCTTGATATATTATCCACAGAATTTTCAAAATTAATAAAGAACTTAGGAAGGAACCTCCTTTTGATATCATCCTGCATAATATATGTATCGAAAGACGGAAAATTAGGAGCAAAATTCTCATACGTTGGCTTTTTCGTGAAACAGCTGTAAAACATTAAATTGTGTCCTAAAATTATATGTAATTACACATCTCATTTAGAAACTTCAAAAACTTTTTGAATAAACAGATAGTTAATTTTTGGGTAGAAAGAGTAAATAAGAGACACTTAAGGGATTAATGTAGCCTTATCAACATCTAACTATAATAATTGGGCCATATATGGCATCAGACTGCATACATCTTCAAAGAACCATATTTCCATTTTCTATGTCAAATTTATAGAAGCTAAAAAAGATATCGCATAGTATTTCTGTAAGAACTGAACTTTTTAAAGCAATATGGGATTCAATAGATAATTATTTCGACTGAGATTTTAATGTATGAGTTCAATCTACGACATCTTGATCCAATTGGAACACTTTCTAAAAAACAGGCGGAAGGACTAAATCTAATTCCGAGTACGAACGGCATGTGATACTTTGATTAAAGAAGAAAGACTCCTAGTTATTAGAACTAACGATCTAAAATAAAATTTGACATCATAATAATAAAATTATACACCGGATAAATTTAAATACACTGATTAAAAAACTAATTAAAGCATTAGGGATAGAATATAATAAATATGTCTAATAAATTGAAGCGGTATATTTAATCCCGCGCGATGTCGGATACATTTTCCAGCTCAATATAACACAAAAACAGCTTATGAATTTGAACATTTATTAAATCTTACATGTGTTAATTATTTAAATATATATCAATTAAAAAATTATTTTAATAACATTTGACGGAACATAAATAATCTTACTAAACATAGTTCAATCCGATATAACAAGTAAAAATGCAATGTCAGATTAATACATTTTTGTATATAGACAAAATTATTAATTATGTTAACTTTAAACCGATAGTCTTGCCAAAATTGAATATTATACATTAATAACAATGGCTACTTATAAACACATAATTGATAGATTTCATGATAGAATTACATACTATGATTTAAAATACTTAACATTTCAGATATTCGAACATACAATCAGCCTTTTATAACAGTGCAACATATAAAAATTACGTTTTCGGAAACTGAGTAATTGCATAAAAATAAAAAGTAATTAGTAATTTGTTGCCTAATATACCTCTTACATAAAAAATGCACCTGTTACAGAAGGTGGTCAACAATTAAGAGGCGAGTCATAGCATTTGTTGTCTTAACCAATTTCACCATTACTTGAAGGTGTAATATATTTTTAAATTCGTATCTTTGATTTGTATTTGAAGATTCTGGTTTTACTTCCTATTTTATATATTCGTTGAAATTTCTAACTGTTTTGTGCCATTAGATTATGTTATACATTTGAACTACTAGATTGATATGGATATATTTTCTTCTATGTCCTTTAATCCACCTTTAAAAATCATTGCTGATACGCCATTAGTAAAATATATTTGCTTCAAGTTTTTTGTCAAGACATTTGTGAACCGCTTTTTAGAGCTTTAGTACGCTCATTTGCACTTTTGAGAATTCCCCTTATTTTCTGTCATACAATCGTCCATTACTCTATTAAAAATATTAGAATTGCTACTTTCACAGGCCATATTTACCACACTTTCTGAGGCAATTTGATTATTAGGATCGTCAGAAATATCTTGAAGAGAAGAAATGATATTCGATGATTCCAGATTCATTGCATTTTGTTCCAAGGACACATATCCTTCGGCAATTGCATTCAAAGTATCCCATCCACCCGTAGTCATGTCGTAGTCAATCAGAGATCCCTTATGGAGATGCAAGCCATGACAGGTGCATCATGCACTCCTAAATTGCGGAAGTACATGCTTGCAATCATCATATATACACAGTATTGTAGAAATTCAAAGAAACTATTGTGATTAAAGCCACTAGGAAAATTTTCCTGGAAGAGTTACTGCCTATAGATCATGTAACTATCGTGATTTACAGAGTTCACAGTTTGAATGAATGTAGAAATGTCGTGTTGAAAATTCCTCATACGTTCTATAATTTTAACTGCATTTTGTATAGTTCGGTTGAATCTTTTGTTGCATGCAGATTCATGGACTGAAGCACCTCTACATTGCTCTAGTGGAGAGGTTCCTAAAAATATAAAATGCATTAAGTCTTTAACAAATAAAATTTTTTTCGTATCACTGTTTATATTTTCAACCATATCACTGTTTATATTTTCAGCAGTATCACTGTTTATATTGTCAGACATATCACTTTCGTTTAGCTAATAAATTTACGGCACTGTTACACAATCTATAAATCACAACTCTATAAATCACTGTCGTGATTTATAGAGTTGACAGTTTGAATGAATGTCGAAATAGTGTGTTGAAAATTCCTCATACGTTCCATAATCATAACTGCATTTTGTATAGTTTGATTGAATCTTTTGCTGTATGCAAATTCATGGACTGAAGCAGTTCTACATTGCTCGAGTGGTAAGCCTCGTGATAGTATAAAATGCATTAAGTCTCCAACGAATAAAAATTTTTCCGTATGGCTGATTATATTTTCATCCATATCACTGTTTATATTTTCAGCAGTATCACTGTTTATATTGTCAGACATATCACTTTCGTTTAGCTAATAACTTTACGGCACTGTTACACAACTATGGGAAAATCAACTATGTGAAGCAAGGAATACGGCACGTTCTAAACGTAGCATCCTTAATGTTGCCAACTTTAGAATGTCCATTGAAGGAAACTATGAAATATGTTAACCCAATGAGAATTTGATAAAAGAAACTTACACGAACTATTTCTTTTTTTTCTTCTCATACTTGAGAAGCAAATGGATATTACCCATTGGCTAAATCCTACAACGAAACCTTTATTTTCCTCATGGGAGGAGATTATTTTCTGCAGCATCTAGCAGACAACTCGGTCGATTTGTCCCATTTGTATTCTTTAACAAACCATTTTATGAAATCATTGCTGATAATATTCATTGCGATATTGGGTTTGGGGAACTTGTTATAGTCTATAAGACCGCTAAAAGTTCCCGTACAATTCCATTTTTGATTTTCAACATTTTAAAAGCATTTGTCTCTTTCCCCGTCATATAATATGCAGCCCATCATTACATCTTCTGCGTAATTAATTTTTTTGCACTTTGTGCATTCCTCGCTTATACTTTTGTCCCATTTTCTTGGGATTTTTCCTGTTAAGATCGATTTGGTTCCGAGTCTGTTTAAGAAAACTTCTTGTAGTCTTTTTTGCGTAGTTTTAATTTTACGGTCATTGGTATTTTTATGTGGATATTTTCCCTTGTATTTTAATAGTTGCCATTTTTGGGGGGAGAATTGTGTTTTATTCTTCGATAAGTCAAGGTTTCGATGTCTTCGGCTATCACTAATCTGTACATCGGAGTATATTTTTTGTGACTGTTCTTTTAGCGAGTATATCGCCTTTCTCATTTAATGTGATGCCCTCGGGTCCCGTTACACAAACAACTTTTCTGATATTGTTCCTTACACTGGTAATAATTAGGTTTTTTCTATTATTTTCAATTTTGATTGCTTCTAATGCTGATTTGCTGTCCGTTATAGTTACAGTTTTTTATTTTATGCACTATGTACTCTACGGCGTAGTGGATTGCATTACTTTCTGCTGTGTATATTGAACAGCACTTTGGGATTTTTAAACATCTGTCGTTATTTTCGCCTGCATAACTTCCAAATCGCTTTCCAGTTTCCATTATAAATCCATCCGTAGCAATCCAGTGTACTTTGTGTTTCGTTTTAATTTTTTTCGAACATTATAGAGACTTCTTTCTGATGTGCTTTTTAAAACCCAGGTCTTTTCTCTTAATTTCTATTTTGAATATTCTCCAGAGGAGAATACCGACGTCTATCAGTGTGTTATTTGGAATTAGGTTTTTCTTTCTTATGAGGTCTTTGGTATTTTCCAGCTTTTTAGTAGGGCAAGTGTGCTTTTAGTTGCTGTTCTTGTTACTGATGACCTCCTGTTTCGGCGGAGCCGATTCAGGGCCCTTGACGCAGGAAGCAGGAAAGAACGAAGAAAGACACAAGACGAGAGAACAAAGTTTATTGCTAGAACTCATCACTGACGAAGGTCGGAGGGTGTTGAAGACCTAGACCGTCCGACTCATCCTTTGACTTGAACAACTATTTGGACGGCCGGAAGGTCGGAGGATGTGCAGCTTCACATTTTAACGAGGACCCAGAAGGCGGAAGACTGACTTTATCCTCAAGAAACATCCATGCCTTATTCGGGATTCGAATCTGAGCCCTCAAGGCAGCAGCAGAAGACGCTATCCACTTCACGGCCTGAGCGGCCTTTTAGTTGTATTTAATGCTTTCAATATTTTTGTTTATATACCCTTTTTTTTCTATTTATTATTTCATTCCTTATCATATTTTTTTTCAATTCTGTGGGTTTTTACGGGTCGCGTAATCTAGCATGTTGAATTCAGCTCTTATAACATCATTACTAGACCATATCGGTAAGCCTGTGGCAATTCTGATTGAGTTATTTTCTAGATTGTCATATTTTGATCTGATAAACTTTAGTTCTTCAAGCTTGATCTTCGTTACGTAGTCGATACGTGCGTTTATGACTTGTTTTGTAATATTTATTAGGATTTCTGTGTTTAGACCCCAGTATTTGTTAGTTTGCCATTTCATTGTTTCTAAGGATATTTTTACTGTGATTTCCGTAAAAAATCTTGATAAGGAACGCATGTCATTGTGCGTGAGAACAAAGTATAAAAACATCACAAAAATGTTGATTGTATTTATAATGGTTGCGCATGAAGCAATAATTTTGACTAAAAAATTGTTTATATATCACTTAAAAAAATTCTAGATCTTTGCAACAATGGTGTAATGTATTCTTTACCTAATAATAAGAGTGTCTGCTTGAATTAGAACTTAACCCCTTAAGCGTCATTCCCATGAATATGACGGGATGGGACATCTATCCCTAATTGTCGCCCCCGTGATATTGCCGGACTGAAGTTTTTTTGAAGCTATAGACTGAATGGCGCGAGCGCCGCTGATGTACTTATTTATTTATCGTGCCCGGGAGAATTCTGATGTTTTAGTTCCTATTTGGATAAATAGATGGCAGCAAGAGTTTAGAATGAATTATTATTGTAACGATTTTTGGGAGGCTAGGCATATCATTTCATGTCCTTTTCCGCGAACAGGTTACTTACTGATCGTAGGTAGTTGATTAAAAAGAAATGCTGCTTTTCTATATGTGAATATGATGGATTCGGATAACTCAAGTCATCGGACCGACGATGATAAAATTAATAAGAGGTCCGGAAAAGAGACTAGGTACTTTTGTTCTGACTGTAATGTTGGACTCTGCATTGCATGTTTTGAAACATATCATACGCAAAAGAATTATTGAAAAGTAATCAATATTCGTTATAATTGTAATTTGTAATAATTGCTTGATATATTATCCATAGCATTTTCAAAATCAATAAAGAAATTAGAATTAACCTCCTTTCCCTATGTTGGCTTTATGTGTTGGCTTTTCCGTGAAACAGCTAATAAAACCTTAAATTGTGTCCTAAAATTATATATAATTGCATATTTCATTTAGAAACTACATAAAACTTAAATTTCTTGAATAAAAAAAGTAAATTTTTGGATGGGTTTCATGAAAAATAAGGGACACTTAACGGGGGTTAATGTTACCTTATCAACGTCCAACTTTAATAATTGGGCCATATATGGCATCACACTGAACGCAACTTCTTCGAATCATATTTCCATTTTATACATCAATTTGAAACAAAAGTTAGAAAAGATATCGCTCAGTATTTCTGTAAGAACAGAAATTTTTAAAGCAATGTGGGAATAAATAGATAATTTTTTCGAATTTGAGATTTTAATGTATGAGCTCGATCAACGACATCTTGGTCCATTTGGAACACTTTCTAAAAAACAGGCTGCCAGACAAAATCTAATTGCGAATACGTACGTCATGTGATATGATGATTAAACAAGAAATACTCCTAGTTATATAGAGCTGGGGATCTAAAATTTGACATTATAATAATAAAATTAAATACCGGATAAAATTAATTACATTGATTTAAAAACCTAATTAAAGCATTCGGAATAGAATATAATAAATATGGTTGATAAATTGAAGCGGTATATTTAATCCCGCTCGATGTCGTGCACATTTTCTAGCTTAATTAAAAAAAAGCACAAAGCATTTATAAATTTGAACATTTATTAAAATCTTACATATGTTAATTATTTTAATATATATCAGTTAAAAAAATTATTTTAATAACATTTGAAGGACCATAAATAATCTTACTAAACATAGTTCAATCCGATATAACAAGTAAAAAAGCAATGTCTGATTAATATATTTTCGTATATATACAAAATTATTAACTATGTTAAATTTAAAACGATATTTTTGCTAAGATTGAATATTATACAATTATAACAATTATTACTTATAAACACATAATTAAAAGATTTCATGATAAACTTACATACTATGATTTAAAATACTTAAAATTTCAAATATTCCAACTTACAATGCCTTTTATACACAGTGCAACATATAAAAATTACATTTTCGGAAACAGTAATTCTATAAAAATAAAAAAATATTTAGTAATTTGTTGCCCAATGCAACTATTACTTTTACAAGGTGGTCAACAACAAGGAGGCGAGCCATAGCATTTGTTGGCTTAACCAATTTCACCATTACGTGAAGGTGTAATACATTTTTAAATTCGTATTTTAGATTTGTATTCGAAGATTCAGATTTTACTTCCTATTTTATACGTGTGTTGAAATTTCTAACTGTTTTGTGCCATCAGATTAAGTTATGCATTTGAGGGACTAGATCGATATGGATATATTCTCTTCTATGTCCTTTAATCCAACCTTTTAAAATCATTGCTGATACGCGATTTGTAAAATACATTTGCTTCAAGTGTTTTGTCAAGACATTTGTGAACCACTTTACATATCCATATTTCCCGGGTTTGTTTTGCAAAACTTTTTGGAAAGGCAAGTTTGTTCCTTTTCCTGCAGAGTACGCTTTTGTGCCTTTTGAGATTTCCCTTCATTTTCTGTCATATCATCGTCCATTACTCCATCAAAAAGAGTAGATTTGCTACATTCACCGGTCACATTAAACACACTTGCTAAGACATTCCGATTATCAGGATCTTCAGAAATTTCTTGACCGGAAGAAATGATATTCGATGATCCCAGATTCATTGCATTTTTTTCCAAATTCACATATCCTTCTGCAATTGCATTTAAAGTATCCCATCCACCCGTAGTCATGTCGTAGTCACTCCAGAGATCCCTTATGGAGATGGAAGCTATGACAGGGGCATCATGCACTCCTAAATTGCGGAAGTACATGCTTGCAATCATCATATGCACACAGTATTGCAGAAATTCATGGAAGCTATTGGGATTAAAACCATTAGGAAAATATTCCTGGAAGAGTTGCTGACTATAGATCATGTAACTGTCGTGATTTATAGAGTTGACAGTTTGAATGGATGTCGAAATGGTGTGTTGAAAATTCCGCATACGTTCCATAATTATAACTGCATTTTGTATAGTTTGATTGAATCTTTTGCTGTATGCATATTCATGGACAGAAGCAGTTCTACATTGCTCGAGTGGTAAGCCTCGTGATTGTATAAAATGCATTAAGTCTCCAACGAATAAAAATTTTTCCGTATCGCTGATTTTATTTTCATCCATATCACTGTTTATATTTTCAACCGTATCACTCTTTATATTGTCAGACTTATCACTTTCGCTTAGCTAATAAATTTGTGGCACTGTTACGCAACTATATGAAAATCAAATACATTTCTTATAACACGGATAAGCACGGAATACGGCACGCTCTAAACGTAGCATCATCAGACAATGTTGCCAACTTTAGAATGTCCGTTGAAGAAAACTATGGAATATGTTAACAGTTACCCAATAAGAATTTGGTAAAAAAAACCTACACGAGCTCTTTCTTTTTTTCTTCTTATGCTTGAGAAGCAAGTGGAGATTGCCCTTTGGCAAAATCCTCCAACGTCTACTTATTTTCCTTCATGGGAGGAGATTATTTTCTGCAGCAGGTAACGAACAACTCGGTCGATTTGTCCCATTTGTATTCTTATACAAACCATTTTATGAAATCATTGCTAATAATATCCATTGCGAGATTGGGGATTGGATATATGTTATAGTCGATAAGACTTAAAATTTTTTGTACAATTTCATTTTTGATTTCAAAGGTTTTTAAAACATTTTTCTCGTGTTGCTTCATATAACTTGCAGTTACATGTTCTTCATCATTTTCTACATTACACTTTCTACATCATTCTCTACATTACACGTTCTACATCATTAATTTTTTTGCACTTTGTGCATTCCTCGCTTTTACTTGTGTCCCATTTTCTTGGGATTTTTCCTGTTAGGGTCAACTTGGTTCTGAGTCTGTTTTAGAAATCTTCTTGCTGTCTATTTTGCGTATTTTTAGTTTTACAGTCATTGTTTTTTATATGGATATTTTCCCTTGTATTTTGATTGTTATTTTTTGGGGGGGAGGCGGGGAGTGTTTTATTCATTGATTCGTCAAGATTTCGATGTCTTCGGCTGTCACCAATCAATACATCGGAGTATATTTTTTGTGACTGCTCTTTTAGCGAGTTTATCCGCTTTCTCATTCAATGTGATGCCCGAGTGTCCCGGTACACAAACCAGTTGTGTTTTGATTTTGCCTTTTCAGATTTTTTTTATTATTCTGTTAATAATTAGGTCATTTCTGTTGTTTTCAATTTTGATTGCTTCTAATGCCGATTTGCAGTCCGTCATAATTACATTTTTTTAATTTTCATAAACTATGTTCTCTACGGCGTAATGGATTGCATTACTTTCTGCTGTGCATATTGAGCAGCAGTTTGAGATTTTTAAACATCTCTCGTTGTTTTCGCCTGCATAAATTCCAAATCGCGTTCCGTTTTCCATTTTATATCCATCGTAGCAATTCAGTGTGTTTGCTTATCTTTTTCATTTTTAAATTTTTCGAACTATATAGGGACTTCTTTTGGATGTGCATTTAGGAAATCCAGATCCTTTAACATCATTCCTATTTTTAATTTTTCCCGATGATACCGACGTCTGTCACTTTGTTATTTGGAATTCGGTCCTCTAGTCTTATGAGATCTTTAGTAATTTCCAAATGTTTAGTGTCCCAGGTATGCTTTTTATTGTATTTTATGCTTTCAATAATTTTTTATATACCCTTTTTTTCTTTTCATTCCTTATCATATTTTTTCAATTCTGTGGGATTTTATGGTTCTCGTAATCTTGCATGTTGAATTCAGCTCTCATAACATCATTAATAGACAATTTCGATAAGCCCGTGGTATTTTTGTTTGCGATATTTTCTAGTTTGTCATATTTTAATCTGATAAACTTTGGTTCTTCAAGCTTGATCTCCGCTGCGTTGTCGATCTGTTCGTTTATGACTAGTTTCGTAATATTTATATTAGAATCTCTGTGTTTAGACCACAGTATTTTTAGTTTGCCATTTCATTGTTGCAATGATTTTTTTTACTTTGTTCTGCGTAATATTTGGATGCTCTACCCCTTTCTATATTTTATTCAAGGTCAGGACTAAAATATGGATGTTTCCCCCACTTTTATTTCTTTACTATTCATAATAATTTGACTGGCTATTTTTTTTTCGGAGAGAGAATTATGATTCCAATTTTCCTGGTTGATAATTCCATGTTCTTCTTTGGTGCATTTTGTCGTATTTTCTAGGTTCTTCAAGATTTTCCTGTAAATTTCTTTCTCATCTTTATCGCCGATTATAACAGTAATATCATCAACGTACATACGCATTTCCTTCTCTGTTTATATATTGTCTTTCAAATCATTCGTGTAAATATTAAAATGATGTGGGGATATTATGCACCCATGTGGAACTCGTACATGGTAATCAGCCAGTTTGGTGCAATAATTCTTCCTATTAAATTGGATTTTCCTGTTTGTTTAACATAGTTGTATCCACTTGCAAATGTAAATGAGGCAATGGAGGGCAAGGATATTCTTAATAAGGATTCGTCTGTTCACGTTGTTATATGCACATTTGATGTCTTAAGCTATGGCCACCAAAATTTTCCCCTTCCTGATTTAAAGACAAATGTCATCTAGGCAATGTGTTGCATCTACCTCGCTTCTAAAACCGTACATGCTATTATACAGAACTTGATTTTTACAAGCACACCATTCAAGCCGATTTAAAATGACTCTCTCGGCAAATTTTGTGATCAAGAAGATGACCTCAATAGGACGATTTTTTCGACCTGCTGTTTGTTTCTACCTGGTTTATTACCTGGATATGCATTTTGCTGTCTTATAATTATTCGGTGTTTTTTTATACGGTTGGAAATGATATTGCAGCCGATTGATAGGAAAAAGAGGTAAATAATTTCGTTTTCACAGATTTAATCCGGTCTCTGCGTTTGGTCTTTAGTCTGTTTATTTGCAAGTTCGATTTTCCTGGGTAGTAACTATTGGGATCTCTTAGTTACATGTGGTTTCTGTTTTGACTTCCTTGATTAAAAAATCAAAACCCTTAATAAATTTACGCAGATAGACATTTCTTATGTAATTTTTCCTTAGAAAACGATTGACATGAACTTTAGAACGTTAGTATGAACCGTTCTTGAGATATTGTACATTTCTCAAATAAATGTATCAAAAAATCCCATAAATTAAAAAAAAATATTAACTGTTGAGAAACATGTTCACTTTTCGTATGTAATATCATGCGATAAATTAGGTGCCATCATTTTCGTGGATCTAGCTCGTTCCATTCATGAGAAAAAATACTTTAAGTAATACTTTTGTATTTGAACGCCGATAATCATTTATCTGCTATAAGAATAACTTATTTCTCCGTCCAGAACGCTTGACGAGATTTTGACGACAAATTTGACGGAGTGTCGCCAACTAGGCGACTTTTTTAAATGTTGCTAAATTAACGAAAAACTCGCAAAATGGATGAAAACGACGCTAAATCAATGAAAATGACGATTAATTGCCGAAAATTTAATGTCTAGAAAAGAATATATGTAGCTACTACAAGAAAAACCTATTCTTTTTATTGTAAAAGTAGTAAATTTATTGTATTATATAAAGAAAGTCATGTGTTGCCCACATCAGATTTTTTTATTGTAAAAGTAGTACATTTTTACTTTCCTTATATACAATAATGTATAAGGAAAGTATTGTGACGGGATCGAGAATTCGAATTTTCGACGGGAGAGCACGTTTCAAGCATTCCTGATCACGAATCGAGCATTTTTTAAGTGATGTCTGTGTGTGTGCGTTTCAGTGAGTCTGTGGAGACGATAACTGACGAACGAATGGACCGATTCGAACGAAACTTGGTACAAAAATTACAATCCGTAAACACTGGAAGCCTATTGTTTTTATACGTGATCGAATGTTCAGAACTCCTCTATATCTTTGAGTGAAATCTTGAAAAAATCGTCAAAAAATCAAAACTTCTAAGAAAGTTACGCAAATAGACATTTCTTATGTAATTTTTCATTAGAAAATGATTGACATAAATTTTAGAACGCTAAATTGAACCGTTCTCGAGATATTGCACATTAAAAAAAATTATCAGAAGTCATATAAAGTAAAAAAAAAATTTTCTATTGAGAAACATGTTCACTTTTCATATGTAATATCATGCGATAAATTTGGTGATATCATTCTCGTGGCTCTAGCTCGTTCCATTCATGAAAAAAGATACTTTAAGTAATACTTTTTTATTTAAGCGTCAATAGTCTTTTATCTGCTGTAAGAATAACTTATTTCTTCGTCCATAACGTTTGGCGAGATTTTAGCGACGAATTTATTGGAATGTCGCCAACTTGGCAACTTTTTTAAATGTTGCTAAATTAAAGAAAAACTCGCCAAATGGATAAAAATGACGCTAAATCAATGAAGATCACGACTCGTTGACGAAAATTCGGAAAGAATGCCTCGGAAAGAATATAAATATCTACTATAAAAATAATCTATTTTTTTACTGTAAAGGTAGTAAATTCATTTCATTATATAAGGAAAGTCATGTGCTGCCCTCATCAGTTTTTTTAATCACATAAGGAAAATCATGTACTGCTCACATCAGATTTTTTATATATATTTGTTGATATGTCAAACTAATGATATGTCAAACTAATACAGAAACTAACCGCGTAAGAGAAGAAGAATACACGCAAAACCAGGTGTTAGGAAAAACCGTAGAAGAAAATCAGGAAGAAACCGAGACTCAAAAACTAAATGAAACTCAAACAGCAGTTGAGGCTGAGATTATGGATGTAAATGAAACCTCTGATAATCCAGGAGATGAGAAGATAGAGGAAATCCTCAATCTCATCAAGGGATTTATTATCAGGTTCGATCCAAATTGGTACAGATGTAGATACATGTTTGTGATCTGTACCAGGATCTATATTCTGTTCCAGTGTTGGTTCTGATCATAGAAGTTTTTCAAAAGGATAGTGATCCCATGACAATGTGTTTCGAGATTATCAAAATTATCACGGTACTTAACAAAAACAGCGATAAACCAGCCCACCATGTATAGGTCGCAAAAAAGATTTTTTATAGTAATATTAAGGAATGCAATTGGCATATTTCCAAGAATAAATGATCTTTGGAACTATGTAAATGAAAATAAAGTAGGCGAATTGTTAATTCAGGAATCTAAAATTAGAGAAAATAAATATCTGAACATAAACTCTAAATGTCTACAATACTTTCAGGAACCCAAATACAACTAGCCAGGTTGCCCCAAGGACAAACCGCGATTTATATCAAAAGAAATATTTCCCATGAGGAAATAAATAATTCAAATCTGCAGGGCATAGAAAATACCAGTATAAAAGTAAAAAAAGAAGTTAGGCAAACCCTTTTATCCTAAACTCAACTTATGTTAAAAATATGAGTAGAATAAATGTAGCAGCGGACATGGATATGATTTTCTCGCGATACCCAAACACCATACTATCTGGAGACTTTAATGCACACCACCAACGCCGGGGCCTTCGAAGAGCCAACACATACGATACAAATATAAATGGACTACTGAACAATACAAACACCAACATTACTCTGCCACCAAGTCCGACATGCTTCAGTAACATGATTGGTACATTCATAGATTTTGTCCCAACGTGAAATATTTTACTGCGATCACACTATTAATACTCTAAGATGAATTCGACTCGGATCATCTACCGGTACTGGTGACATTCGATCTGATCACCTCACATCTAGCTTCTCTGGGATAAGCAAGGTTAAACTGGAATTTATTCAAGAAAACACTATTCGAGCTGCATTTAACATTACCCAACATAATGAGCACGGCAGATATTTACTCCGCCAAGCACAAACTCAACAGAAATCAAATGAGCACGTTTCTACTCAACAACACATCATGAGTCACCAAAAACACCCGAACTTTCCTATCATGCCAGGCAATTAGTAAGACAGTGAAACAGAATGAGAAAGACAATGGAAACTCAGACCTTAAAAGGGAGCTTAATAGACTCAAGGGGAATGTTAGCCAAAAAAAATCGTCCTAGAAAAAGCAGCAACAGTAGAAAGAGTTAATCGAATCTCTCAACCCGAAAGTTTAGCCCATCTGGGACTTCGCCAAAAGTCTTACGAAACCGCACGGAAAACTCACCCCATTAAAAGGCAATAATGAGATTCAATAGATAATTTTTTCGAACTTCAGATTTTAATGTATGAGCTCGGTCATGATCCAATTGGAACACTTTAGAAAAAATAGGCGGAAAGACTCAATCTAATTGCGAAAACATACGTGATGTGATACGTTGATTAATGAAGAAATAGTCCTAGTTTTATAGAGCTGGGATCAAAAATTTGAAACTATAATAATAAAATTATATACCGGACAAAATTACATACATTGATTTAGAAAGCTAATTAAAGTATTCGGAATAAAATATAATAAATATTGTTGATAAATTGAAGCGGTATATTACACACCACGCAACGTTTTTTACATTTTCTAGCTTAGTATAAAACAAAAACAGTACAAAGAATTTATAAATGTGAAAATTTATTAAAATTTTATGTTAATTATTTTAATATATATAAATTAAAAAAATATTTTAATATTATTTGGCGGAACATAAATAATCTTACTAAACATAGTCTCAACCCTATATAACAAGTAAGAAAGCAATGGCGGATTAATACATTTTTGTATATATACAAACTTGTTGACTGTACGAAATTTAAACCGATATTCTTACTAAAATTGAGTATTATACATTAATAACAATGGTTACTTATAAGCACATAATTGAAAGATTTCAGGATAAAATTACATAATATGATTTAAAATACATAAAATTTAAATATTCGAACTTCCAGTCAGCCTTTTGTACACAGTGCAATATATAGAAGTAACATTTTCGAAAACTCAGTAATTGCATAAAATAAAAAATATTTAGTAATTTGTTGCCCACTACTTCTGTTACTTTTACAAGGTGGTCAACAATTAACAGACGAGGTTTGCTTTTGTTGACTTAGCCAATATCACCATTAATTGAAGGTGTAATATATTTTTAAATTCGTATTTTAGAGTTGCATTCGAAGATTAAGATTTTTCTTCCAATATTATGTATTCGTTGCAATTTCTAACTGTTTTGTGCCATCAGATTATGCCATAGATTTGAGCTACTAGATTGAAATAGATACATTTTCTTCATGTCCTTTAATCCAAATTTTGAAAATCGTTGCTGAAACTTGATAAGTAAAATATATTTGCTTCAAGTGTTTTGTTAAGTCTTTTCTGAACCACTTTACATATCCATATTTCCCTGATTTGTTTTGCAGAACTTTTTGGACACATAAGTTTGTACCTTTGTACGCTTTTGTGCCTTTTGAAAATTCCCCTCATTTTCTGTCATATCAGCGTTCATTTCTCTAGTCAAAAGATTAGATTTGCTACTTTCACCGATCACATCAACCACACTTTCTGAGACATTTTGATTGACAGGATCTTCAGAAGTTTCTTGATCTGAAGAATTGATATTCAGGAATTCCAGATTCATTGCATTTTGTTCCATGGTCACATATCCTTCGGCAATTGTATTCAAAGTATCCCATCCACCCGTAGTCATATCGTAGTCAAACCAGAGAACCGTTATGGAGGTAGAAGCTATAACAAGGGCCTCATGCACTCCCAAGTTGTAGAAGTACATGCTTGCAATTATCATATGCACACAGTATTGTAGGAATTCATAGAAGCTATTGGGATTAAAGTCGTTAGGAATATATTCCTCGAGGAGTTGCTGCCTATAGATCATGTAACTGTCATGATCTACAGAATTGACATTATGAATGTATCTAAAAGTTTTGTGTTGAAAATTCATCATACGCTCCATAAATGTAACTGCAGTTTGTATAGTTTAGTTGAATCTTTTCTTGCATGCTGTTTTACGGACTGTACCAGATCTACATTGCTCGAGTGGTAAGGTGCGTGACATTATAAAATCCATCAAATCTTCAACGAATGCAAATTTTTCCATATCGCTGTTTATATGGTTTTTGATATAACTGTTAATATTGAGATCCATATCACTTTCGTTTAGCTAATAAGTTTATGGAACTGTTACACAACTATGGGAAAATCAAATATGTTTCTTATAACGCGGATAAGCGCGGAATACGGCACGATCTAAAAGTGGCAATCACAGACAACGTTGCCATCTTTAGAATGTCCGTTGAAGAAACATAAAATTTGTTAACAGTTACCCAATGAGAATTCGGTAAAGGAAACCAACACGAAATATTTCTTTATTTTCTTCACATATTTCAGAAGCAACTGAAGCCATTGGCTAAATCATCCAACGCCCCCTTTTCTTCCTTCATGGGAGGAGATTATTTTCTTCAACAGATAGAGGACAACTCGGTCGATTTGTCCCATTTGTATTCGTATACAAACCATTTTATGAAATCATTGCTTATAGTATTCATTGCACTATTGGATATTTGTTATAATTTATAAAACTGTTAAACGCTAGCGTACAATTCCTTTTTTGATTTTCTAGAATTTAAAAGCATTTTTCTCTTTCTCCTTCATGTAACTTGCAGTCCATCATTCCACGTTCCACATTATTAGTATTTTTGCACTTTGTGTATTCCTCGCTCATACTTTTGCCCCATTTATTTTGTATTCTTCCATTTATGACCGGCTTTATTCAGAGTCTGTTTAACAAAGCTTCCTGTCTATTTATTAGTTTTAATTTTACGACCATTGTTTTTAATATGTAAGTATTATGTCTTGAATTTTGATTCTTTCCATTTGGGGGGGGGGGGAGGGGGAGGGAAGGTGGATAGTCTATTATTCTTCGTGTAGTTAAGGTTTCGATGTCTTCTGCAGTCACTATTCAGTACATCGGAGTATATTTTTGCGTGACTGCTCTTTTAGCGAGTTTATCCGTATTTTTAATCAAAGTGATGCCCGGGTGTCCTGGTACACAAACAAGTTTGGATTTTATTCTGTCTTTTATGATTTTGTTTCTTACACTGTTAATAATTAGGTCTTCTTTATTGTTTTCATTTATGAATGCTTCTAACGCTGATTTGCTGTCAGTTATATTCATTTACTTTTAACCACTATGTACTCGACTGCGTATAATAATTTGACTGGTTAATTCGTTTCTTTTTATTAACATATTTATGATATTCGTTTTCCTGGTTGATCATTCCATGTTCTACTTTTTGGTCCATTTTGACATATTCTCTAGGTTCTTCTGGATTTTCCTATAAATTTCTTCCTCATCTTTATTGCCGATTATTACAATAATATCATCAGCGTATATATAAATTTCCTTTTCTGTTTTTATATTTTCTTTCAAATCATTCATGTGAATCTTAAACAGAAGCGTAGGGATTATATACCTGTGGCGTACTCCTGGAGTGTTTCCCAGAAAGTTTGGTTCAATAACCCTTCCATTAAACTTGGATTTTTCCAGTTTTTCAAAAAATGTTGTATCCACTTGCAAATGCAAATGGGACAATGAAGGGTAAGGATGTTCTTAATTGGGATTCGTCTGTCTACGTTGTCATAAGCATTTTTTTTGTCTAAAGCTATGGCCAGTAAAAATTTATTTTTCAGTCTATGATTTGTAATTGAAAGACAAATGCCATCAAGGATTTGAGTAGCATGCACTCCGCTTCCAAAACCGTACATTCTATCATTGAGAACTTTATTTTTAATAAAGTTTACAATGATAGACGCGGATATTGACTCTGCCAAGCACACTCTCACAACAGAAATCTCAAAATCAGTTGCATTTTCAACAACACATAATGAGTCACTAAAAACACCCAAACTTTCCTATCATGTCAGATAATTGGTAAGACAGTGATCAAAAAGGAGAAAGACAATCGAAACCCAAACTTTAAAAGGGAACTTATTAGACTCACGAGAAATGTTAGGCAAAAAATCGTCGTAGAAAAACAACAACAATATAAAGAGTTAATCGGATCTCTCAACCCGGAAGATGTACGTATTTGGGACTTCGTCAAAAGACTTAGGACAGAAATCTCTCGCCATTAAAAGGGAATAATAAAATCGCAGAAGCCACTCCAGTTATCATTTATGGAGTTACAAGCTGTGATAAGTACATAATGCACATTAAAATCACAGAAGTACATGTCTGCAGTTACCAAATGCACACTGTACGGTAAGAAATTATACAATCTCTTGGAATTAAAGGCACTAGGTATATATAAGAGGCAGTCAAATGAAAACGATACAGACTATATAAGGGTCCTGGCGCGGAAGTTGGTAACGCAGGTAGGGTTGTGTGCCCGCTATTGAAGCGGCCTCTATTGGGTATCAGGAAGGAACAGCGCAAATGTTACGCGCCGTGTCATTCGTCTGTTAGACCTGCTCGTAGTGAGGTTAGCCAGTCGTGTGTGCATCCGATATCACTATGGAGACCGGGAAAGAGGAACAGCGTGCTGTAGTGCGTTTTTTGACTGCTGAAGGGATGTCAGGAAGTGAAATTCATACCCGAATGTCTGCTGTGTATGGCGAATACAGTATGTCACGTGCGCGTGTGTTTGAGTGGACTAAACGATATCGAGACGGTCGGGTGTCATTGAAAGACAACAGTCGACCAGGACCGGCTCATCCTGTCATAACCCCTTCTGTCATTGCTGCGGTGGATGCTGCCGTTAGAAGTGACCGATGGCAGACAGTGGAAGACATTCGGCTCATATTGGACATCAGTTACGGTACCACTCACGTCATCTTGATAGAGTATCTGATGTTCCGGAAAATCTGTGCGCAGTGGGTTCCCCACAGCCTGACTGAGGATCAGAAGTTGAACAGAATGTCGACATCACTGCAGCACCTGGAACAGTATCACGATGAAGAATATCGTTTCCAGTCCCGTATTGTCGCGGGAGATGAAACATGGTGTCATCATTTTGACCCGGAGAGCAAGATTCAAAGCCAACAATGGAAGCACATGGATTCACCCCCACCGAAAAAAGCCAAAGCCGTACACGCCAGCTCCGGGAAAGTCATGCTCACGTTTTTCTTTGACTGAGAGGGCGCGCTGCTCATTGACTTTCTAGAACACTCGGCGCCACAACTAACGCACAGTGTTACGTGGAAACTTTGCACAAATTGAAGCGAGCCATCAAGTCAAAACGCCCAGGAATGCTGACGGACGGCCTCATTCTGTTGCAGAATAATGCCCGCTCACATGTTGCCAAGTTTGTTTCGACTGCGCAGCAGAAGTTTTGTTGGGAAGGCCTTACACATCCTCCATACAGTCCAGATCTCTCCCCATGCGATTTCCATATTTTTGGAGCCCTGAAGAAAGACAGTCGTGGCCGTAGATTTGCCTCGGACGAAGAGGTGCATGCCTGGGTACAATCATGGTCGCGTAGGCAACCAAAAACATTCATCCATGAAGACATTGATAGTCTTGTCTCACAGTGGGACAAATGCTTTAGCAGTTAAGACGATTGCTTTTGAAAGAATAAACAGGTTACGTACTTTTTTTCCATCTGTCTCGTTTTCATTTGACTGCCCCTTATATATGTGAGATTTGCTGAATATACTTCATGTAATTGTAGTGATTTATACAGTTGAGATAAACAAGAAATTAATAATGTGACCTTTAAAATTCGTTGCACGTTCCACAACTATAACTCCAGTTTGTATAATTTGGTTGAAACTTTTGTTATATCTAATCTTTGTAATCTAATATAACATGGTTAAACATATAATATAATCAGAACTGTCTATCTGTAGTGTTTGACTGAGTTACAGTAATTAAAAAGAAATTATCATTTGAATTGTTGGTTTGTATACTGACTATTATTTTCATTGACAAGTTATGAGCACTTGCATTAGAAATACTATGGAATTAAGCAGTTGGCAATGATAAAGATATTTTTCTCTTTTACGAATGTTGCAACTGTGTGCTTTTTTCATTTCTGTTGCATTTATGTATTCAGATTTAAAGCCCAAGTTCGGACAATGATGATCTGGATATAATAGTATGTCTGTAATATAATTCCATTGGAGGCAGTTAAAAGAAAAAGAATCAAGACTAACTTGAATAAAAATAAAGCATTATTATTTTAAACTTAAACTTCATAAAGAAACGTCGTTGATATAAATGTTTAATTCATTACTGTTGCATTTGTGTATTCCGGTTTTAAGTGCAAGGTCGGGCAGTAATGATCTGGATTTCGTGTTTGGGTCCAAATGTACCTTATCTGTAGCATTTGCAGCCCTACTGATAGATTATCTATTACTTAGAGCGAACAGCAAGCGTGGGCAGGGGCTTTGTGGCAAGAATCTAATATTAAATTATCTAATAAATTCAATCGAAGGCCGTTAAATGATTCAAATCAATACGGACTTTATTAAGAATAAAAACATGATAATTTTCGAGTCGCACTTCATACAGAAACGCCCTTGATATATTTTACTCAATGACAAATGTGCATCGTTGTTAGTTTCTATTTTCATTTTTCGCAGAATACATAAGTATGAATGAGTAAATAATACACAAACATAACATGTATTAGGCATACAATTGATAATATAAAAACTATATCATGTGTTTTTGTGTAGCGTTTTAGCGCAGCATTTCGCGTCGTGTTGTAATTATTTATTAATTGCACACAAAGCAATATATTACATATTTTGAAAGCGTCAAAAAGTATATTCTTCTTCGTTAAATGTTGTATTCAAGTAGTAAAAATGTTGCAAATCAGAAAAATTAGGGATATATTGTATGGAGATATTGTATTGATAAGAGAGAGTAAACAAAATTCTTAGATGAATATAAAACATTTTGAAAAATATTTCAGTTGCAAAACAAAAAAATCTGATGTGGGCAGCACATGACTTTCCCTGCAGACGTTTATATTCACGTTCTCTTTATTTATTTTTAAATTTATTTCTCTTTTAATTCAATTTTCGTTCTCATTCGGTAACCGGACTTATTATTAAAGGTGGCGTAGAGAAAATACGAAAAAATAAATATCTCGAAAACGACTAGTCCTAGTGTAATGGGGTTGATCTTTTTCTTTTCGTCGTTAAAAATTAAGTATTAAACGAGCATTTAATGGATATATTTGAGTATATCTAGTTCATTAGTTTAGATTTTGACGATTTTTGCGGGCCATTTTGCAAAAAAAGGCAGGTTATTTTTTTTCGAATCGTACCAAAATATAATCAGCATCAGGGTAACCCACAAGTAACTCATCTACCAAATTTTGTGAAATTCGGTTCATTAGTTTTTTAGTTACAGTGGATACAAGCTTCTGCGGGCCATTTCGCAAAAAATGGCGGGTTCTTTTATCCCGAATCGTACTCAAAACTAATCAGCACCAGAGTCGCCCACAAGTGACTCACATACCAAATTTTATGAAATTCGGTCGATTACTTTTTTAGTTAGAGTGGATACAAAATCTGCACAGACAGACACACAAACGTCACGCTAAAAATGATTTTTTCGTATTCTACAGGTCTCGAAACGTGTAGATCCGTCGAAAACTCGAGTTGTGATTTTCGGTATGATTCCAATACTTTCCCTATACATTACCATGTATTGCAGGGAAAGTAAAAAAAAAAATGCGGAACCTTCGTTAATTCACAATTGTGTTGCATATATTTTGCATCATTTCATCTCGTAATATTTTAATTGAAATTTATTTTCCACTAAATGTTTTACTCTCTAATAATTTAGACACATACATAAAAGGTTGTTCTATTAAGACACATAAGACATTTATTAGTCATAGCAGATTTAGTTGGTGCTGGATGACGTAGGATGTACTGCTAATTTTAATTGACGCACCCACTATAAATAGTATGTTCATCCTAGTCTTCGGTACTGATTCTGTTTCTATATGACATAATGTGCTGAAAATAATTTAAATGAAATCCGCTAAGCCTGCTAACAGTATAACCGTGTTTCACCTTTAAGTCAAGAATCACAACTGACAATTTACATTTGAATTTCATAAATTAGTCCTACCGCTGAAGTGAAATGGGCCTGTTTTCTTAATGTGTTAACTATATAGAAATTGTGTCATTTCGACTATTTCTCTAATGTGATTAAAAGTGCCATCAACATATTTTGAGAAATATCAGGTAAGACTCGAAAAAATCTTAATAGGGAACGCATGTCATTGCGTGTGAGAGCAAAGCTTAAAAACATCATAAACAAAGTTGATTGTATTTATAAGGGTTGCAAATAAAGCAATAAGACTGTCTTAATTGTTTATATATCAATTAAAAAAATTTATAGATCTCAAATTTTCAAACAATGGTGGAATGTATTATGTACCTTATTACGAGAGTGCCTGCTTGAATTAGAACATAATGTAACCTTATCAAAGTTCAACTTTAATAAATGGGCCTTAATACATGGGCAACAAACTGCACACGCATTTATCGAACCATATTTCCATTTTCTATATGAAAATGAAAGAACGAATTAGAAAAGATATTGCCACAGAATTTGTTTAAGAACTAAACTTTTTAAAGCAATATGGATTTCAATAGATATTTTTTTCGAATTTTAGATTTTAATGTATGAGCTCGATCTACGACATCTTGATCCAATTGGAACATTTTAGGAAAACAGGCGGCCAGACTCAATTTAATTGGGAATACGAACGTGATGTGATACAATGATTAAATAAGAAGAAATACTCCTAGTTATATAGAGCTGGGGATCTAAAATTTGATACTATGATAATAAAATTATACACCGGATAAAATTACATACACTGATGTATAAAGATAATTAAGGCATTTGGAATAGAATGTAATAAATATTGTTGATAAATTAAAGCCATATATTTAACCCCACGCAGCGCTGTTTACATTTTCTGGCTTAATACGAAACAAAAACAGTGCAAAACATTTATAAATTTGAACATTTATTAAAATCTTACATATGTTATTTATTTTAATATATATCAATTAAAAATCTTTTTTAATAACATTTGGCGGAACATAAATTTACTTTTGGCGGAATTATTTTTGGCGGAAAAAACTTACTAAACATAGTTCAATCCTACATAACAAGTAAGAAAGAAATGTATGATTAAAACATTTTTGTTTATATACAAACTTGTTGACTATGTTAAATTTAAACCGATATTCTTGCTAAAATTGAATATTATACATTAATAACAATGGTTACATATAAGCACATAATTGAAAGATTTCATGATAAAATTACATACTGTAATTTAAAATGCTTAAATTTTCAAATATTCGAACTTCCACTCAGACTTTATACACGGAGCAACATATAAAAATAACATTTTCGAAAACTGAGTAATTGCATAAAAAAAAGTATTTAGTAATTTGTTGCAGCATACTTCTATTACTTTTACAAGGTGGTCAACAATTAAGAGGCGAAGTTTGCATTTGTTGGCTTAGCAATTTCACCATTACTTGAAAGTGTTTTATATTTTTAAATTCGTATTTTAGAGTTGCATTCGAAGATTAAGATTTATCTTCCTATATTATATATTTGTTGAAATTTTTGGCTGTTTTGTTCCATCAGATTATGTCAGGCATTTGAGCTACTAGATTGATATAAATATATTTTCGTCGATGTCTTTAATCCAAACTTTTAAAATCATTGCTGAAACACGATTACTAAAATATATTTGCTTCAAGTGTTTTGTTAAGTCTTTTGTGATCCACTTTACATATCCATATTTCCCGGATTTGTTTTGCAGAAATTTTTGGACACATCAGTTTCTTCCTTTGTACGCTTTTGTGCCTTTTGAAAATTCCCCTCATTTTCTGTCATATCAGCGTTCATTTCTCTAGTCAAAAGATTAGATTTGCTACTTTCAACGATCACATTAACCACACTTTCTGAGGCATTTTGATTGACTGGATCTTCAGAAGTTTCTGGATCTGAAGAAGTGATATTCGGGGATTCCAGACTCATTGCATTTTGTTCCAAGAACACATATCCTTCGGCAATTGCATTCAAAGTATCCCATCCACCCGTAGTCATGTCGTAGTCAATCCAGAGATCTGTTATAAAGGTAGAAGCTATAACAGGGGCCTCAAGCACTCCTGAATTGCGGAAGTACATGCTTGCAGTCATCATATGCACACAGTATGGTAGAAATTCACAGAAGCTATTGGGATTAAAGCCGTTAGGAAAATATTCCTGGAAGAGTTGCTGCCTATAGATCATGTAACTGTCGTGATCTACAGAATTGACAGTTTGAATGAATGTAGAAATATCGTGTTGAAAATTCCTCATACGTTCCATAATTATAACTGCATTTTGTATAGTTTGGTTGAATCTTTTCTTGCATGCAGTTTTACGAACTGAAGCAGCTGTGCATTGCTCGAGTGGTAAGGTGCGTGACATTATAAAATCTGTCAAATCTTCAACGAATGAAAATTTTTCCATATCACTGTTTATATGTTCAACCATATCACTGTTTATATTGAAATCCATATCCTTTCGCGTAGATAATAAGTTTATGAAACTGTTACACAACTATGTGAAAATCAAATACATTTCTTAAACAGGGATAAGCACGGAATACGGCACTCTCCAAACGTAGCATCCTCAGACAACGTTGCCAACTTTAGAATGTCCGTTGAAGAAAACTTAAAATCTGTTAACTGCAACTCTAAGCTGCAACTCTATTGACTAAATCTTCCAACTCCCCATCTTTTTTCCTTCATGGGAGGAGACTATTTTCTTCAGCAGATAGCGGACAACTCGGTTGATTTGTTCCATTTGTAATCGTATACAAACCATTTTATGAAATCATTGCTTATAGCATTCATTGCGCTATCGGATATTTGTTATAGTCTATAAAACTGTTAAACGCTGACGTACAACTCCTTTTTTGATTTTCTAGAATTTGAAAGCATTTTTCTCTTTCTCCTTCATGTAACTTGCAGTCATTCCACGTTCCACATTATTAATATTTTTGCACTTTGTGCATTCCTCGCTTATACTTTTTCCCCATTTATATTGGATTCTTCCATTTAGGACCGGCTTTGTTCCGAGTCTACTAAACAGAATTTCTTGTCTATTGGTTTTAATTTTACTGACATTGTTTTGGATATATGGATATTATGTCTTGAATTTTGATTCTTCCCTTTTTTGGGGGCTGGGAGGAGGGAGGTGGATGTTCTATTATTCTTTGTTTAGTCAAGGTTTCGATGTCTTCGGCTGTCGCAATTCAGTACATCGGAGTATGTTTTTGTGTGACTGATCTTTTCGCGAATTTATCCGCATTTTTATTCAAAGTGATGCTCGTGTGTTCTGGTACACAAACCAGTTGGGAATTTATTCTGCCTTTTCTGATTTTGTTTCTTATATTGTTAATAATTAGGTCTTCTTTATTGTTTTCATTTATGATTGCTTCTAATGCTGATTTGCTGTCAGTTATAACTATATTCTTTTACATTTGTCCACTATGTACTCGACTGCGCATAATAATTTGATTGGTTAATTCGTTTCTTTTCGGTAACAGATTTATAATTTTCGTTTTCCCTGTTGATAATTCAATATTCTTCTTTTTGGCTCATTTTGACATATTCTCTAGGTTCTTCTAGATTTTCCTGTAAATTTCTTCCTCATCTTTAGTGCCGATTATTACAGTAATATCATCAGCGTATATATAAATCTTCTTTTCTGTTTTTATATTTTCTTTCAAGTCATCCATGTAAATCTTAAAAAGAAGTGTGGAGATTATGCACCCCTGGGGTACTCCTAGATTGCAATCATCCAGTTTGGTGCAATAACACTTCTATTTAATTTGGATTTTCCAGTTCTTTAATTTTGTATTCACTTGCAAATGGAGCAATGGAGGGTAAGGATGTCCTTAATTGGGATTCGTCTGTTCACGTTGTCATAAGCACTTTTTTTGTCGAAAGCTATGGCCACTAAAAATTTATTTTCCCGTCTATGATTCCTAATTGAAAGACAAATGCCATCAAGGCTTTGAGTAGCATGTACTCAGCGTCCAAAACCGTACATGCTATCATTGAAAATTTTATTTTTAATAACCCACCATTCAAGTCAAGTTAAAATCACTCTCTCGGCCAGTTTTGCGATTAGAGAGGTCATCGCAATTGGGCGACAGCTTTCGACCTGGTGATTCTTCTTAATTGTTTTATTAACAGGATACACCTTTGCTGTCTTCCATTCATTCAGTATGGTTTTTTATAAGGTTGGAAATGATATTGTAGACGATTGATAAGAAATTTTCCTGGAGGTTAATAACTTCGTTTCTACAGATTTGATTTGATCCCGATATTTTGTCTTATTCTGTTTAATTGCAAGTTCGATTGCCTGGGTAGTAACTATTAGGAACTCTAAGTTACATTTGGTTTCTGTTTTGACGTCCTGATATTCTAAGATTCTGCTATCACTATACTGTTTTAAAAATATTTCTGCCTATTCATTTTTTCCAAATATTTCGATTCCTTCCGCATGTATAATGTTGCTCTTAACGGTCTTGTTTTGCCAGGTTTTAAAAATTATACTTTATAATAGTCTTTTGGAAACTTTTTCTCTTCTAATCTCTTGAACCAATAATTTGTCTTTTCTTGTCTCATTATGTTCCAATATCTTGCATTTCGTTTCTTATACTCGGCCCAAGTTTCATATTTTATATTTTGTTAGCTATTTTTATGGCCCTTTTAGTCATTGCTCTGTACCTCACACATTTTGTATTCCACCAAGGCGTGGTTTGTCTATAACTTGTTCATAGTGTTCGTGCTTTTCCCTCTCTCATCTTTGATTCTGCTTTTGAATTTGTTATTTAGTTCTTCAATAATTTGGTCTTTTTCTAGAATGTCATTGTATTTTTCCCAGTTTGTAAATTTTCTGTTTTTCACCTTTTCCCACATTTTCAAGTATTTCAGTGATGATCGGGTAGTGATCACTTCTGTTGCTGTTTTCTATTAAACCCATCCACATATGTGTAGCAATTCAGGGGATATAATCGTGACATCTAGTCCTGATTTGATTTCATTACACCTTATATAATTTGGCTTACTTTTGTTCATGACGTGGCTGTTGTTTTCCATTGATCATTCCAGCAATTTGGTTTCCCCCCTTTATTTTGGTCCTGATTTCCCAAGCTTTTGATTTTCCCATTAACTTCACCACAGGAGAATATAGTTTTGGGTTCAAGTTGACTGAATGAGTTCAATTTTATCTGTATTTAAAGAAGCCGATTTCTTGTATACGTTAATTAGTTTGCATTTTTTTCTTTCATATGTAGATTTCTCTAGTTTGAATTTCCAAGTCTGTGTCGGCGTTACAGTTTTCTAGTCTTTATACGTAATATATTTCGCAGTAGCAAATGTTATTCCGCCCTCTTCTTATTTCCATTTTTGTGTTTTTGTGCTGTATGGTACCTGCTTTAGATTGCAGCCAGGTCTCCAGTCGTGTAATGATATCATGCTTGAAGTCATCAATAGTTTTAAGGATATTGTTCTGATTCGTTTTGAATCCCCTTATATTCCACTGCAGCAATCTCAAAACAATGCTAAAGAATTTTTTCTTGGTCTCAGATAGTTTTTCACTTTCTCGTATTCTAGCCCTTGCTTTGAGGCTGTGGGTGTTCGTTATTTTGTTTTGATGAGCCTCTTTAGACTTTTGTCTATTTTTGGGATTAGTTTTGAGTTTTTTCGGCGTTTTCTTTGTTCAATGTTCTGGAATGTCAGATCATGTTTTTGTGTTTCTCAAATTTGCTTGAAAATTTGGTTATGTATTTCTTGCATTTTGGTTTCCAGGAATTTTCTTTTCATATATATTTTTTCGCTTCCTGTTTTGTCGCCGTCAGCTACTTTTTTTTTCAGATCTTTTATCTTTATCAAGAGTATTTCGTTCGACTTTTATATTCCTTTATGTTTTCATGGGTTTTTTTTTTTGCTTTCCGTACTATATTTAGTATATTTTCTATGATATTGTCCGCTTTATTCTATTTGTAGTTTTCCTATTTTTTTTTCGGAGAAACTATTATCTACCCCTTGACTTTTCACGGATATGGCGTAAATGCTCGTTTCTTTACTTTTCTCCTCCTGGTTGGTTGCTTCTACTTCTTTTTTTTTCTTTTCTTTAACTTTTTTAATTTAAATACTAGGCAGTTCTGGTCTAATGCATCATGTTCTCCTTTGCGGCTAATGCATTTCTTCTTCGATTTTTAGCAGCTTTCTACTTTGTGTTTTTCTTCGCATTTGTAGAACTTTTGGTTTCCTCTGCACTTGTTAGCAAAATGTCCAATTCTGGGGCACATTTTACACACTTTGGGGTTCTCCCAGTACAATTTGGTTCTGTAGCGATTAAACAAAATTCCGACGTATTTCCTTGTGTTTTGTCCTATTTCGTGTATTAATATTGTTGTCAGTTTCATTCCCCTCCCTGATTTTTGTAAATCTATTTATCTAGTAGCAAGGTATATTTTTCTTCCAATTCCTCTGCTATTTCTATTGCACTGTGTTCGGTATTCACTATTTGTATGATGTATCCTTCCAATAGACCGTTTTCTGCTATTCTACAGTAACTGTCTACTCTGGCTATGTTTTGGAGTTTTAACAATTCTTTTGCGTCCTTTTCTTGATGTACTTTAACATATAGTTCTGCTCTGGATAGATTTATTATATTTTTCTTCCAATTCCTCTGCTATTTCTATTGCACTGTGTTCGGTATTCACTATTTGTATGATGTATCCTTCCAATAGACCGTTTTCTGCTATTCTACAGTCACTGTCTACTCTGGCTATGTTTTGGAGTTTTAACAATTCTTTTGCGTCCTTTTCTTGATGTACTTTAACATATAGTTCTGCTCTGGATTGATTTATTATATTTTTCTTCCAATTCCTCTGCTATTTCTATTGCACTGTGTTCGGTATTCACTATTTGTATGATGTATCCTTCCAATAGACCGTTTTCTGCTATTCTACAGTCACTGTCTACTCTATTGTTGGATTGATGTAGTTTCTTATATCTTTTAATTTGAAAGAGTGTTGATAGTTTTCTCTTTCCCTGTTAAGGTAATATTGATTTGGTTTGCTACATTTTAAGAACTTTGATAACTTTATTTTCTTCGTCTATGGGCTTCACAAGTACACTCTTTCTTCCTTAATGTAATGTTAGGGACACGACAACAACAACAACATGAGCTTCACAATTCTATTAGTGCTACCATCCCCGTTGATCCCATCGTACATATGCTCTTCTTCCATTGGTGGGGGAAAATTAACCAGACCGACTTACTCTAGTCAGAGAGAAAATAACAATAATAAAAAATTATATTTTCAGATAAACAGAAGTTACTTTACTTTAAACACAAAACTAATATATTCAAATGGAATTCCAAAACATAAATTACAACATCTTTAGCAATCACAAACTCTATTTCAATAGCAACTGTCAACCTGTGGTGTTTGACTGAGTCACAGTCATTAAATGGAAATGATCATTTGAAAGAAATTTATTGGTTTGGATTCTCTATAAACTTTTTATTGGCATGTATTGAACACTTGAATAACAAATATTATGGATCTGCAGTTGTCAGTGATTAAGGTATTTTTGCTGCCTTATTTCCATTTTGTGTTGAAACTGAAACTGTGTGTTTTATTCATTAGTGCTGTATTTATATGTTCCGATAGCGTAAGATCATGCAGTGATGATACAGATGTCATGTTTGGGGTCCAGAAGTACCTTATTTGTAGGAAAGGCCGTCCTACTGATTCTTTCTTCCTTCGACCCAGACCGTCCGACCTACCAGAAAGGTGTAAGGTATCTGTTTGGACGGCTGGGAAGTGTCACCCAATTTAGACCGGAACCCAGTGGAGGAGGCATCCACAGGGACCGTACCCTCCTTCCCCTACCACCAACCTCTCGGAAGGACTTACGGACCCACATGTTTAACGTGATCGTACTCCGCGTGAACACGGCGGCAGTTTGGGCAGTGGCTGGAATCGAACTCGGGCCTACCGAGTGCAACTCCAGCGCGCTAACCACAGGGCTACCGCGCTCCCCAGTCCTACTGATTGATAGTCTAGTACATAGTACAAGCACTGGCCCTCTTTTTTCTCAAATGAATACTCTGTAGTATAAGACTAATATAAATTCAAAGGACGCCGTTAAAAGAAAAATAAAGTCACAACGAAATTAAATAGGAATGAAAAATATACATTTTAAAATATTTTATTCTTATTTTAAACAAACTACATAAGTATAAATGCATAAAATTATACACAAACCTAACATATATTACTAAATAGATGACAAGCTATATTATGTGTTTTTGTGTAGCTTTTTTGCGTAGCATTTTGCATTGCATTATAGTTATTTATTAATTGGAAACAAAGGGAAATTTTGTCTCTATTACATGTTTTCACATGGTTAAGTAGTTTCGAGAAACGTGTTTGAAGTGAGTTGTATACAATGTTGAAACTACAATTAGATTAAACTAGTTATTTTGTGAACTTCAATGTTATATTCAAATAAAGCAAATTTTTTAATTCCGGAACAGTATAGGGGAGTATTGCATGGAGGTATAATATCAACGTACTTTGCTGAGTATAAAACTTTTTAAAACTTTCAAAATTTACTCCACTGAAAAAGTAAAACGGAACCGTCATTATTTTACATTTATCTTATAACAAATTCGCGTCATTTCAGCTCGTAATATCTTTAACTGAAAAAAATTATTTTCTTGTAAAAGCCTTATTCCGTACTACTTAAGATGTATACATAAGGTTGCGATATGAGGCACAAGACAATCGTATATCATACCAGCTTTAGATGGTTCTGGATGATATAAGATGTACCGGTAATCTTAATTGATGCACCCACTTTAAGTAATCCTTGTTCACTCTCCATGAGGTCATTCTTGACCCTGATATTGATTCTAGTTCTAGATGACATACAAAGCGAAAAAATTTTAAATGACATTTGTTGAGCTTGCTAAAAATTATAACTGTTTCAATAGTTTACCTTTTCATTATATAAATTTGGGCGAATATCATTCTATCAAAAACCTGAAATGTGCTAGTTTTCATAATGTGTTTACCAAATTGTACTTGTGTCGTTATGAAAATTGCTACTATGTGCTTATATAGGATCATTAAAAGTAACATTGTTAAGAAAAATGGACGAAAACTCGAAAAATTATATCGGGTCTTCATGTGTGCAAACAAAGCATCAAAAACTCAATTTGATGGTTACTTTCCTTATATACATAGTATAGTGTATGAGAAAAGTATTGTTATGAGGCCGAAAGTTCGAATTCGAGTTTTCGACGGGCGAGCATGTTTTAAGCATCCCTGATCACGAATCAAATCTTTTTGAGGTGATGTTTCTGTATGTGTGTATGTGTGAGTCTGTGGAGACGATATCTCACGATCGAATGGGGCGATTTGAATGAAATTTGGTACAATAATTACAATGCGTGAATACTGGGAGCCTATTGTTATTAAAGACGATAATCAAATATTCAGATCCTCCTAAATTTTCAAGTGAAATTCTGAAATAATAAAAAATTAAAACTTTTAATAAAGTTACGCAAACAGACATTTCTTTTGTAATTTGTCCTTAGAAAACGATTACCATAAACTTTACAGCACTCGCATGCACCGATCTTGATATATTTAAAATGTTTTAAATAAATTTGTCAAAAAATCTCATAAATTAAAAAATAAAATATTAACTTTTGAGAAACATGTTCACTTTTCATATGTAAAATGAGATAAATGTGGTGACATCATTCTCATGGATCTAGCTCTTTCCATTCATGAGAAAATGTACTTTGAGTAATATATTTCATTAGAAAACGATTTTTTCATTAGAAAACGATTGACTTAAATATTAGAATGCTAACATGGACCGTTCTCGAGATATTGCACATTTTTCAAAAAAATTACAAAAATTCATATAAAATAAAAAAAAATCATATTGAGAAATATGTTCACTTTTCATATATAATACCATACGATAAATTTGGTGACATTCTCGTGGATCTAGCTCGTTCCATTAATGAAAAAAGATACTTTGAGTAATACTTTTGTATTAGAACACAATAATCATTTATGTGCTATAAGAATAACTTTTTTCTCCATCCTTTAAACTTGGCGAGATTTGGCGAAATGTCCTCAACATGGCGACTTTTTAAATGTTGCCAAATTAACGAAAATCTCGCCACATGGATTACAATGACGCTAAATGAATGAAACTGAAGACTAATTTGCGAAAAGTCAATATCTTGGAAAGAGTATAAGTACCTACTATAAGAATAACCAATTTATTTTTACTGTAAAAGTAGTACATTTATTACATTAATAATGGAAAAATAATGTGTTGCCCACATCTGATTTTTTATAAGGGTTGTTGACTAAAATATGTTAGCTAAAATCTTTGTATTTAACGAAATATCTCTTAATAAAATTTTCTGCATCTAAGGGGTTTGAAACCAGTGTGCGATGAATGTTTTTACCAGTGACTGGATAATTTTATGGGATCATCTGCTTGAATTTATAATACACTGTATACTATAAAATGTTATTCATAATTAGGCTCCATTTGGCATGCCACTCTTCACATTTTTATCGACCCATATTTCCACTTTCTATGTGAAATTTAAAGAGTGCGAAAAAATCTCTGCAGAAATTTTCCTTATGATCACTTTTTGAATGAACACTTTTTAAAAAATCTGATGTGGGCAACACATGACTTTCCCTATATAATGCAATGAATTTACTACTTTTACAGTAAAAAAAATAGGTTTTTCTTATAGTAGATACTTATATTCTTTCCAAGATATTGAATTTTCGACAATTAGTCGTCATTTTCATTGATTTAGCGTCAATTTAATCCATTTGGCGAGATTTTCGCTAATTTGACAGCATTTCAAAAAGTCGCCAAGTTGGCGACATTCTGCCAAATTCGTCGCCAAAATCTCGCCAAGCTTTACTGACGGAGAAATAAGTTATTCTTATAACAGATGAATGATTATTGGCGTTCAAATACAAAAGTATTACTCGAAGTATCTTTTCTCATGAATGGAACGAGTTAGATTCACGAGAATGATGTCACCCAATTTATTGCATGGTATTACATATGAAAAGTGAACATGTTTCTCAATAGGAAATATATTTTTTTTAATTTTATATGACTTTTTGATAATTTTTTTGAAAAAAGTAAAATATCTCGAGAACTGTTCATGTTAGCGTTCTAAATTTTATGTTAATCGTTTTCTAATGAAAAATTACATAAGAAATGTCTATTTGCGTAACTTTATTAGCGGTTTTGATTTTTTAACGATTTTTTCAAAATTTCACTCGAAAATTTAGGGGGTTCTAAACATTCGATTACGTTTAAAAACAATAGGCTTCCAGTGTTTACGGATTGTGATTTTTGTGCCAAATTTCGTTCGAATCTGTCCATTCGTTCGTCAGTTATCGTCTCCACAGACCCAGAGACCCACTGACACACACACACACACACACACACACACACAGACATCACTTCAAAAATGTTTGATTCGGGATCAGGGATGCTTGAAACATGCTCTCCCGTCGAAAACTCGAATTCGAATTTTCGACCCCGTCACAATACTTTTCTTATAACATTATGTATATAAGGAAAGTAATAAATATGTGACTAAATAGATAGGTTTTTCGAATTTGATATTTTAATGGATAATCTCGGTTTGCAACATCTGGATCCTATTTCGAACACTTTCGAAAAGGCATGCGGCCAGACTCATTCTGTTTGTGTGTGCGTGCGTTATGTGACACGTCGACCTCAGAAGAAATATCACTAATACATCTGCATTTTTACGTTTAAGTGCGTTACGTACAAACAAAATAGAATTTTTAATAATGTTCATGATTTAAACTTAAGTTTTATGGAGCTATGGAATTAAATTTAGGCGCAATAATAATAAAACTACATACTATGATTACACACCGGAAAAAATTACATACTATGATATAAAAAGCTAAAATGTCAAATGTTCCAACTTCCAATCGGCCTTTTTACATAGTGTAATTTAGAGCAATTACATTCACGGACACTATAGGTAAATGCATAAAAGTAAGGGAAAAATATAGTGATTTGTTACTTAATACACAACCGACAAATTTATAAGACGGTAAACTTTCAAATCGTTGTATTTGTTAGCTTCACCAGTTTCATCATCAGTCGAAGGTGTGATATATATTTGAATGAATACTTTTGTTTCACATTCGAAGATTTAGATTTCCTTCGTGTTTACTTCCCTTATAAATATAGTATAATGTATAAGGAAAGCAATGCGACGAAGTTGAAAATTCGAATTCGAGTTTTCGATGAGAGAGTACGTTTCAAGCATCTCTGATCACGTATCGAACATTTTTGAAGTGTTGTCTGTCTGTGTGGTGTGTGTGTGTGTGTGTGTCAGTGGGTCTGTGGAGAGGATAACTGACGAAGGAATGGACCGATTCAAACGAATTTTTTTACAAAAATCACAATCCGTGAACACGTGAAACTTAAAGTTTTTAAAAACAATCGAATGTTCAGAACTCCCTAAATTTTCGAATGTAATTTTGACAAAATCATCAGAAAACCAAAACCTTTAATAAGTTACGCAAATAGGCATATCTTGTGTAATTTTTCCTTAGAAAACTATTGACATAACATTTCGAACTCTAGCATGAACGATAATATCAAGGACGCAGCGGCTGAAACTACCCCCCCCCCCCGTCAAGTAGGTGAGGATGCTACCATTACAGCCAACTGCACACCAATTAGCTTACTGCCAACACTTTGTAAAATTACTGAGAATATTATACTCAAGAAACTAAATGCATACCTAAGTGAGAATGACATCGTCATACACGAACAAATCGGATTTCGACCAAAACATTCCACCACCCACCAGTTGTTACCTTACACCTTTCTGGTAAGTCGGACGGTCTGGGCCTCAACAACAAGCCCCCACCAGTTGTTGAGAGTGGTGGTGTACATATCTTCTGGACTTAATAACAAGAAATCCACAGCTGATAAAGTCTGACACTGCGATAAAGTCTGATATAGTCTTTTGAAGTCTGACACTGAGATTTAGCTTACAAATTACTCACCCTGAAAGTTCTTGACGCATTAGTCAAACTTTTAATATCATACTTATATGACACTTTCAAGGACACTTTTCAACATATATATGAACGGCATCCCCAGGACTCAAAACACTGAGCACTTTATGCAAACGACCCTGAGATATTTTCAAAACACACTTATCTCTCAGTTATGCACCGACCGCTACAATAAAAAATCTGATGTGGGCAACACATGACTTTCCTTATATAATGTAATGAATTTAATACTTTTACAGTAAAAAAATAAGATTTTCTTGTAGTAGATACTAATATTCTTTCCAAGATATTGAATTTTCGACAATGCGTCGTCATTTTCCTTGATTTAGCGTCATTTTTATCCATTTGGCGAGATTTTCGTTAATTTGGCAACATTTCAAAAAAGTCGCCAAGTTGGCGACATTCCGCCAAATTCGTCGCCAAAATCTCGCCAAGCGTTATGCACTAAGAAATAAATTTTTCTTAAAGCAGATAAATGACTATTGGCGTTCAAATACAAAAGTATTATTCAAAGTATCTTTTTTCAAGAATGGAACGAGCTAGATCCACGAGAAGGATGTCACTCAATTTATCGCATGGTATTACATATGAAAAGTAAACATGTTTCTCAATAGGAAATATTTTTCTTTTTATTTTATATGACTTTTTGATAATTTTTTTAAAAAATGTACAATATCTCGAGAACGGTTCATGTTAGCGTTCTAAAATTTATGTCAATCGTTTTCTAATGAAAAATTACATAAGGAATGTCTATTTGCGTAACTTTATTAGTGGTTTTAATTTTTTGACGATTTTTTCAAAATTTCATTCGAAAATTTAGGGGGGTTCTGAACATTCGATCGCGTATAAAAACAATAGGCTTCCAGTGTTTACGGATTGTGATTTTTGTACCAAATTTGGTTCGAATCGGTCCATTCGTTCGTCAGTTATCGTCTCCACAGGCTCACTGACACACACACACACACATACACACATACTTTCACACACACACACACACACACAGACATCACTTCAAAAATGTTTGATTCGTGATCAGGGATGCTTGAAACGTGCTCTCCCGTCGAAAACTCGAATTCGAATTTTCAACCCCGTCACAATACTTTCCTTATACATTATGTATATAAGGGAAGTAATACTTGACATATTCCAAACATGGCTGGCAAAATAGCGAATAAAATTAAACCGCAATAAATGTGATTGTATATAAGTCTCAAGGAAAACAAAACATCCGTCGCCTCTGTATATAAACAATCAAGCACTCCACGCGGAAAAATGAACCAAATACCTAGGCTTAACGCTTTCCACATAACGTAGAAATTGCACGTGACGAATATAATAAAAAACTTATATGGCCATCGGAGCCTTATATCCAATGACAGGAAACTGAAACTTCAGTTATAAAAACAAACTTCTAATATACAAATCGGCCATCTGTCCCGGAATGCTTAACGCAGCACTCGTATGGAGATATGCCTGTAAATCTATCATAGACTGCATAAAAATGGATACAACAAAACCCCCCCAGGTGTATTAGGAAAAGCTCTAGACACTTAAGAAACTCGGCGATCAGAAATGGCTTCAAAATGAAAACCCCAAGGGCTCAAATTAAAAAGCAGACGCTAAGCTTTTACAAGGAATTGCCATTAGTCCCGAACGAACTACAATTTAACCTTCACGACTATGATCATAGACTATCTAAATCTCGTAACAGCCCTAAACTTAGAGTAACCGAAAATTAGGTATACCTCTTTTTCGAAAACATAAACTACATAAAACTCGCGAACTAGAATAACTTAAAATATTCTAAACCATTCCTAAACTGCTAAAACACTAAGTAATATCCAACCGCACCGTTCAATTTGCTACTTTCACCGGCCACATTAACTGCACTTTTTAACTGCACCTGCGGCATTTTGATTGAAATGTTCTTCAGCCATTTCTTGATCTGAAGAAATAATATTCGACGATTTCAGATATGTTGCACTCTGCTTCATGGCCTGTGACACATAACCTTCGGCAATTGCGTTCAAAGCATCCCATCCACCCGAACTCATGTAGCCACTTCAAAGATCCATTATGGAATTATAAGCTGTGGGAAGGGCATCATGCATATTAAAATTCCTTAAGTGCATGCCTGCAATAACCATATGCACACAGTACGGTAAGAAATTATACAAGAAATTGGAATTAAAGCCATTAGGTATATATATCTGTGAGATTTGCTGAGTATACTTCATATAATTGTAGTGATTTACAACGTCGAGATCTGACAAAAATTTAACAATTTGACCTTTTATATTCTTTGCACGCTCCACAACTATAATTCCATTTTGTATAGTTCGGTTGAATCTTTTGTTGCATGCAGAATCACGAACTGAATCAACTCCTAATCACAGGCATCGAAGGTGGTGATGAATAAAGATTACTAAATCTTCATGAAATTTTTTTTTTTCCAAATTGCTGTCTATATATTCAGCCATATCACTTTCGTTTAGTTAACAAGGTTACACAACTATGTAAAAATTAAATACATTTGTCATGACGCTACTAACGACACTTCTGGTAGGTTGGACGGTCTGGGTCTCAACAACTACTAACAACACATGATGTACGTTCTATAGGTTGCATCCTCAGACAATGTTGCCAACTTTAGAAAGTAAATTTTAAAAGTCGATAACAGTCACCTAATGCGAATCTGCTAAAGAAACTATTCATGTATTCAACCGGATTGAGTTTGAAAGATTCACACATAGTTCATGAATCGAATATAACACGGTTAAACGTAGAATATGTTCAGAACTGTCAATCTGCACTGTTTGTCTGAGTTACAGTAATTAAAAAGAAATAATCATTTGAGTTGTATGCTTGTATACTCACTATACTTTTCATTGACAAGTTATGAGCACTTGCATTAGAAATACTCCGGAATTAAGCAGTCGATAATGATAAAGATATTTTTCTCTTTTATGAATGTCATAACTGTGTGCTTTTTACTTTCCCTGCAATACATGGTAATGTATAGGGAATGTATTGGAATCATGCCGAAAATCACAACTCGAGTTTTCGACGGATCTACACGTTTCGAGACCTCTAGAATACGAAAAAACTATTTTTAGCGTGACGTCTGTGTGTGTGTCTGTCTGTCTGTGTGTCTGTCTGTCTGTCTGTGCAGATTTTGTATCCACTCTAACTAAAAAACTAATGGACCGAATTTCACAAAATTTTGTAGGTAAGTCATTTGTGGTCGGGGCTGGTGCTGATTAGTTTTGGGTACGATTCGGAATAAAAGAACCCGCTTTATTTGTGAAATGGCCCGCAAAAGCTTATATCCACTGTAGCTGAAAAACTAATGGACCGAATTTCACAAAATTCGGTAGATGAGTCACGTGTAGGTCACCCTGGTGCTGATTAGATTTTGGTACGATTCGAAAAAAAATAACCTGCCTTTTTTTGCAGAATGGCCCGCAAAAATTATCAAAATCTAAACTAAAAAGCTACGTATGCTCAAATATATCCATTAAATGCTTGTTTAATGCGTAATTTTTAACGAAGAAAAGAATAAGACCAACCCCATTACATTAGGACTAGCCGTTCTCGAGATATATTAGTTTTTTTCGTATTTTTCCACGCCACCTTTGAAAATAAGTCCAGTTATCAAAGAACGAAAATTGGATTAAAAGTGAATTAAATTTAACTGAAATAAATAGAACGTGGATAAAAGTTTGCAGGGAAAGTCATGTGCTGTCCACATCAGATTTTTTTATTACTGTTGCATTTACGTATTCATATTTTAAACGAAAGTTCGGGCAGTGATGTTTTGGATATAATAATGTTTGTAATATAATTGCTTTGGAGACCGTTAAAAGAAAATTAATCAAGACTGACTTCAATAAAAATAAAATATTATCATTTTAAAGACAAACTTCATAAAGAAAAGGGGTTGATATAAATGTTTAATTCATTATTGTTACAATTATATGTTCAGATTTTAGACGCAAGTTCGGGCTGTGATAATCTGGATATCGTGTTTGTGCCCAAACGTACCTTATCTGTAGCATATGCAGTCCTACTGACTGATAATATACAACTTAGGACGAACACTAATTGTGAACTGGAGCTTTGCAGTAAGGCTCTAATATTAAATTATCTAATAACTTTCATTGGAGGCCGTTAAAAGAAGCAAATCAAAACGGGACTTTAATAAGAATAAAAATTAAATATTTTGAAGTCACACTTTATATAGAAGCTTCTTGATATATTGTATTCAATGGCGCATGTATATCGTGACTCTGTTTGTATTTTTACTTTCCCTGCAATACATGGTAATATGTAGGGAGAGTATTGGAATCATGCCAAAAATCGCAACTCGAGTTTTCGACGAATCTACACGTTTCGAAACCCCTAGAATAAGAAAAAAATATTTTTAGCGTGACGTCTGTGTGTGTGTCTGTCTGTCTGTGTGTATGTCTGTGCAATGTGTGTATCCACTCTAACTCAAAATTTAATGGACCGAATTTCATAAAATTTGGTAGGTAAAACTCTTGGGCGTGACCCGGGTGCTGATTAGTTTTTGGTACAATTCGGAAAAAAGAACCTGCCTTTTTTTGCAAAATGGCCCGAAAAAACCTCATGTATCCACTCTAGCTGAAATTCTAATTGACCAAATTTCACAAAATTTGGTGGATAAATCACTTGTGGGATACTCTGATGCTGATTTGATTTTGGTACGATTCGGAAAAGAAAACCCTGCCCATTTTTGCGAAATGGTCCTCAAAAATCGCCAATATAAAAATAAAGACTACGTATGTTCAAATGTATCAATTAAATGCTTGTTTCATACGTAATTTTTCACGAGGACAAGAATACGAACAACTCTATTACTCTAAGACTAACCGTTTTCGAGATATTTGAGATTTTTGGCATTTTTGTTATGCCGCCTTTGGAAAAATGTTCAATTACCAAAGAAAAGCGGAAATTGAATTAAAAATGAAATTTTGTGTTTTGTATAATTAAACTCAATTTAATGAGTTCTTAAAGAAATATAGAAAGACTGAATTCACGTCTGCATGGAAAGTCATGTGCTGCCCACATCAGATTTTTATTTTTCGCAGAATGTATAAGGATAAATGAATAAAATTATACACAAACCGAATATGTATTACGTATATAATTGACAATGTAAAAACTATATTATGTGTTTTTTGCGTCGCGTTTTTCTGCAATATTTTGTGAGTTGTGTCGCAGTTATTTATAAATTGTACACAAAGCCAAATTCTATCTGCATATTATATATTTTGAAAGAGTCAAAAAGTATAAAGGATCGTGTTTAAAAATGCACTTGGATACAGAGTGAGAAATGCTAATAGATTGCACTTTTTATTATTTTTACTTAGTAGTTGTATTCAAGCAGCAAAATTTGTGCAATTCAGAAAATGTAGGGATATATTGCATGGATATATTGTATGGAGATATTGTACTGATAAGAGGGAAAATATTCTTAGATGAGTTTAAAACATTTTAATTTTTTTTAAATTGGCGAACCTGTATTAATTTACCGTTTTCTTGTATATATTTTGCGTAGTTTCATCTCGTAATATTTGTAACTGAAAAAAAATATTTTTCTGTGAAAGTTTTACTCTGTAATACTTAAAATACATACAAGGTTGTTGCGCACATACATACAAGGTAAATACATACAACATAAAAGACGTATATACAAGGTTGTTTTTCCAAATCGCTGCCCATATTTTCAGCCATATCACTTTCGTTTAGCTAATAATTTTATTGCACTATGTGAAAATTAAAGACATTTCCCGTAAAACTAATAGCAACGTAATAAGGTACGCTCTGAATGTAGCATCATCAGACAATTTTACCAACTTCAGAATATCCGATGAGAAAAACTTTAAAATCTGTTAACAGTTACCCAGTGAGAATTATCGAAAGAAAATCAACACGAACTCAAGATTAAATACGCATGATTTGCCTGTAGCTCATGAAACAAATATAACATGGTTAATTATAGAATATGTTCAATACTGTCAGTCTCTGGTGTTTGAGTCACAGTCATTAAATGAAAATGATTATTTGAAGGGAATTTATTGGTTTGGATATACTGCACACTTTCCATTCACATGTTGTGAATACACAAATATTTTGGATCTAAGCAATTGACAGTGATAATAATTGTTTTTTCTGCCCCATTTCCTTTTCAGGAGTGTTGAAAATGTGTTTTTTATTCATTACTCTTGCATTTGTTTGTTCCGATTTTAGGCGCACGGTCGGGTAGTGATATGGATATCGTGTTTGGGGCCAGACGCACTTTAAGAAAATGTCGTCTAGACTGATAATCTAGTACTTTGCGAATGACCCGCTTTCTCGAATGGGAGCTCTGTAGTAAGACGTATTAAATTGTACCCATCGGACGTAGTTTAAAGAAAAAAATCACTACGGGCTTCAGTAGAAATAAAAAATATTTATTTTAAAGTCTTTGATTTTTATTTTACATAGAATGTATAAGTATAAATGCATTAAAATAGTCACAAACCTAACACATTTCGCAACTAGATGACATTGTAATAAACTATATTATGCATTTTTGTGTAGTGTTTTTGCCTAACGTTTTGCACTACGTTGTAATTATTTATTAATTGCAGAAGAAAGACAAATTCTATATGTAAATTACATGTTTTGTCAGGGTTAAGTAGTTTATAGGAATGTATTTATAGTACAGTTAGTTGTATATAGTGCGGAAACTGCAATTGGATTACACTAGTTACTTTCTATACTTCAATTCTGTATTCAAATAAGGTCACATTCAGGTACAAAGTAGGAATAAATTGTATCGAGGTTTCGTATTGATGTTAGTAAGGAAATACAGAATATAAAACTTTCTATGCTGAATATAAAGCTTTTTACAAATATCAAAATTTACTCAATTACAAAACTAAAAGAGAGGAAACTTCATCACTTTGCATTGTTCTGGTATCACATTCACAGCATCATTTCAGTTCCTAATATTTTTAACTGTTAAGCAATTAATTTCTACTAAAATATTTATTCAGTAATACTTAAGATATACACATAAAGTTACACTATGAGACACACAAGAATCTTATGTCATATCAGCTTTAGATGGTTCTGAATGACATAGCATATACTGTTAATTTTTATTGATGCACCCACATTTTGCAACCCTTTTTCATCCCCCTTAAATTCAGTCTTATGCCCGATAATAATTCTAGTTCTAGGTGACATACAGCGCGAAAATCCTGAGCTTGCTAAAAATTATAACCGAATCAATACAGTTTACCTTTTTATTATATAAATTTGGGTGAATATACCCCTATAAAATTTCTGAAATGGACTAGTTTTCATAATTTGTATGCCAAATTGAACTTGTGCCGTTATGAAAATTCCAACAATGTGGTTAAATATATGATCAACAAAAGTGACACTGATAAGAAAATGGAAAAAACTCGAAAAAATCCTAACAAGGAACACGTGTCATTGTGTGTGCAAACAAAGCATCAAAATCTTCACAGATTAAGTTGATTGTTTTTATAAGGGTTGTAAAAATAACATTGTCTGAAAACTTTGTATTTAGTGAAATATGACTTCATTATATTTTCTGCATCTAAAACATTTGAAACAAGGGTACGATGTTTTCACCATTGAATGGATAGTTTCAAGACAGTATCTGTTTTAATTTGTAACATATCTTAACCTTATCAACGTTAAACTTTAGTTAATAATTGTGTTTAATTTTATATATCACTGTTCACATTTTTATCGAGTCATATTTCCATTTTCTATATCAAATTTTAAGAACGAGTTAGAAAAAATTTTGCCACAATTTTTCCTTATGATCAACTGCACTTCTTAAAGCAATATGTGAATCGGTAGTTTCTTCAAATTTGAAATATTAATACAAGTCGGGTTTACGACATCTTTACACAATTTCGTGCACTTTCGAAAAGACATGCGGTCAGACTCATTCTGTTTGTGTGTGCGTTATCCGATACATCGACTAAAGAAATACCTCTAATGCTATTGCATTTTCCGTTTAAACTAGATATGTAAAAACAAAATGGAATTTTTATTAATGTTCATGATTTATACTTAAGTGTTATGGAGCTTTGGAATTAAAATTTGGCCCAATAGAATTAAAGCTACATACTATAATTACACACCAGATAAAATTACATACAATGATTTAAAAAGCTAAAATTTCAAATATTCCAACTTCCATTCAAATCATTTGATTTGCTATTTTCACCTGTCACAATAACCGCACTTTCTGCAGCATTTGGATTGGCAGGATATTGAGCTATTTCTTGATCTGAAGAAGAGATATTTACGATTCGAGTTTCATTGCATTGTGGTCCATGGAATGTGACACATATTCTTCGGCAATTGCATTCAACGCATCCCATCTACTTGCAGTCATGTCGTAGTCACTCCAGAGATCGTTTATGGAGTTAAATGCTATGATAGGGGCATCAAACACTCCAAGTGAGCGAAAGTGCAAGCTTGCAATAGCAATATGCACACAGAACGGTAGAAAATTACTGAATCTATTGGGATTAAAGCCAGTAGGAAAATATTTCTGGGAGAGTAGCTGACTATAGTCCATATAACTGTCTCGATTTACAGCGTTGAGGGTACCCAAGATTTGAAAAACATCTAGTTGGAAATCCATCGTACTTTCCAGAAATATAACTGCATTTCGTATAATTTGATTGAATCTTTTGCTGCATACAGATTCACCAACTGAATTGACTTCTTTGTCACCGAATTGTACATAGCTGTATATAAAATTTATTAAATCGTTGACGAATGAATGTTTTTCAGCCATATCACTTCTAATGAGCTAGCAAGTTTATTGTACCGTTACAAAAATATGTGAAAATTAAAGGCACATTTCATGACGCCCCTAACAGCACAGAATGCTGTACGACTGAACGTAAAATCATCAGACAATGTTGCCAACTTTAGAATGTACGTTGAAATATACTTTTCTGCCTTTCTTCTTTCTTTCCTTTTCATAGGTTATGTTCAGGAGTCAAGCCCGGTCAGGCCGGTCGCCCCGGTCTGACAGTTGAGTCAGCACAAGCCAATAGATGAGTTGCACCGACGCCACATTCACCGCCATACTCTTTGTAGACGCCGTCCGCCATCACTGTATTCTTTCAATGTTAAAGTGTTAGTTGTTAACATTGTGTAGCGATTTTTTCTTAATATAGATAGGTTTACAATATGAAAATATCTGATTACGTCGAGAAATTGCCTTTAGAAAGCCAACAGAGGTATAGAGAAAACTTAATCATTACGGGTTTATCTTACGATCTATATATTATTCAAATACAATGTTTTTCTCGATTGCCTGTTCTGATACCATCCATCAAATGGTCTGATGTAAAGCTATATTATACAGTTACTCCAAGTCAGACTACAAAACAAGAAGTCAAGTTACATTTGATGCTTATTTATTTAATTTATTTTAAAGCAATAGTGTGTAAATCTTAATATATTTATTATAATTGAATAAACTGATTCGTGAAATAATCAGTTCATATTATTTATTTGGTAGATAATAAAGCTAACTATTTGATGTTTAACATTGAAAATCTATAAAAATTTATATTCGTTTGAGTGTGTTGATATTTTTATCACTTTAAATTGTCCTATTATCTATTTCACAAGTAAAGTACATTTTAATTCTGTATGTTTCTATGTAATATATTATGAGGAAATAAATTTGTCAAGTAATATGAACTTTATCATTTTACGTACGGATAGACCGATGTTACAAAGAACATGGCCGCTCTGCAGTGGAATCGCGAACGTGACGTCACATGAAACTCATCAATTAAATTCGCCGAAATGATACATTTTGTGACCTTTCAATCGCTCTGTAGTCAGTTCTGAACACGGCCATATTTGAGAAGCAAATGGAGTTTAAACATTGGCTAAATCCTCTAAGATCCCCTTTTTTCCTCCATGGTAGAAGACTATTTTACTGCAGCAAGTAGTGGACAATTCTGTTGATTTGTACCATTGTATTCGTATACAAACCTTTTTATGCGATTATTGCTGATAATGTTCATCGTGATACTCGGTATTTGTTATTGTCTATAAAACTGTTAAAAGATTCCGTACAATTCTATTTTAGAATTTTCAAGATCTTGAAATAATTTATTTCTTTTCCCTCTATTAACTTGTAGTTCACAATTACTTGTTCTGGATCATTGATTATTTTGAAATTTCAGTATTATTCGCTAATGCTTTTGTCTCATTTACTTTGGGTTTTTCCTGTTAAGATAGAGTTATTTCTGGGTCGGTTTAAAAAACTTCTTGTAGTCTGTTTTGGGTGGTTTGAATTTCACGGTCATTGTTTTGATATTATGGATATTTTTCCTTTTATTTCTTCCCATTTTGAGGGGTCTTTTATTCTTCGTTTGGTTAAGGTTTTGATGTATTCGGCTGCCTCTATTCCGTACATCGGAGTATATTTTTGTGTAATTTCTCTTTTAGCGAGTTTATCCGGTTTCTCATTCAAACTGATGCCCGCGTGTCCCGGTACACAAACAAATTGGGTTTTGATCTTGCCTTTTCTGAATTTGTTTCTTATACTGTTGATAATTACATATTTCATATTGTTTGCGTTTTGATTGCTTCTAATTCTGCTTTGCTGTTGGTTATAATTACATTTTTTTTTAATTTTTATCCACTACTCTGTGAGCTAATGGATTGCACAACTTTCTGCTGTGTATATTGAGCAGCGCTTTGGGATTTTTAAACTTCTCTCGCTATTTTTGTCTGTATAAATTCCAAATCCCTTTCCGTTTTCATTTTAGATTCATCCAAAGCTATCCAGTGCGTTTGCTTGTTTTTTCCGTTTTTAAATGCTTCGAACATTATGGGAATTGCTCTTGGATATGCATTTTGGAAATCTAGATCTTTTGTCTTAATTTCTATGGTGAATTTTTCCCATGGGGTAATTCCAACGGCTTTCAAATTGCTATTTGGAATTGGGTTTTCCTTTCTTATGAGGTATTTGGTGTTTTCCAGATTTTTAGTGGCACAGGTGTGCTCTTTTATTTTATGCATTCAATATTTCCATTTATATAACATTTTTTTCTTTTTATTATTTAATTCTTTATCAAACATTTTTATTTTCAATTCTATGGTTTCACGGGTGTCGTATTCGGGCATGGTGAATTTCTGCTCTCGTAACATCAATTATGGACCATTTCGGTAAACCTGTGGCATTTTGATTGCGATTTTCTCTATCTTATCATATTTTATTCCGATAAATTTTAGTTCTTCAAGCCTGATCTCCGCTGCTTAGTCGATCTGTGCGTTTATGACTTGTTTTGTAATTTTTATCAGGATCTCTATATTTATAGCCCAATATTTGCTAGTTATCCACTTCGTTGTTCCTATCGATTGTTTTACTTTGGTTTCCGAAATATTTTTTGGTTCTTCCCAGTTCCAGTTCTTATTCAAGGTTAAGCCTAAATTACAGATGATATTTCCCATTTTATTTCTTAGCTATTAATAATAATTTGCCATGTTAACTTTTCTTTTCGGATAGAGATTTATGCTTTACGTTTTTCTGGTTATAATTCCACGTTCGTCTTTTTTGTCCATTTTGGCATATTTTCTAGGTTGTTCTGGGTATTCCTGTAAATTTCCTTCTCACTTTTATCGCTAATTATTAAGGTAATATCATCAGCATATAAATGTTTTTCCTTTTTTAAACTTTCCTTCAAATCATTCATATAGATATTAAAAAGAAATTGGGGGATTAATTATCCCCGTCGAACTTCTAGATTGAAATCAACCAGTTTGTTGCAATTACCCTTCTATTTAACTTGAACTTTCCTGTTAGTTAAAAAGTTTTGTATCTACTTGAAAATGTAAAAGGGGCAATGGAGAGCGATGAGATTCTTAATAAGGATTCGTTTGTCAAAGTTATCATAATCTATGGCCACCATAAATTTATTTTCTTATCTATGATTCCTAATTAAAAAGCATATGCCATCTGGACATTGTGCAGCATCTATCCCTCTTCGAAAACCGTACATTCTATAATTGAGCACTTTATTTTTAAAAGCCTACCATTCGAGCCGATTAAAAATTACTCTCTCCGCAATTTTAGCGATCAACTGGACTATAGTTTTTGACCTGGTGTTTGCTTTTACCTGGTTTATTAACTGCGTTGTACACCGTTGTTGTCATCCAATCATTCGGTATCTTGTTTGTGGTGGTATAGAGTTGGAAATGATATTGTAGACGGTTAATAGGAACTTTTTACTGGAGATTAAGAATTTCGTTTCTACGAGATTTGATCATATCCCGGCGTTTTGTCTTCTGTCTCTTTAATTGCAAGGTCGATTTCATGAGTATTGAGTACTGGGATCTCGTCTTAATATTTGGTTTCTGTTTGACTTCTTGATACTATGTGCTCCTGTTATCACTAAAATGCTTCAGCTTGTCCTTTTATTTTCAATAATTGCGATTCCATCTGCATTTATAACACTTTTTTTACTGCCCTGTTTTGCCAGATTCTAAGGTTATTAAATATGTCATAATAGTCTTGTGGCGACTTCATTTCTTCTTGAAATGAGATTTTAGTTTTAATTGGCGTTTTCACCCTGTTCAATGTTCTGGGATGTCAAATCGTGTTCTCGCATTTCCTATCTTTGCTTGTAAATTTGGTTATGTATCTCTTGTATTTTGGCTTCGGAAGATTTTAAATTTTTTTCGTATATGCCTTTTTCCACTTCCCTTTTTTGTCAATGTCAGCTATTTTGCTTTCCAGATCTTCTATTTCCTTCAAGAGTATTTCGTTTGATTTTTTATATTCCTTTATGTCTTCTTCTTATTTTTGTCAATACCTGGACTACATTTAGTATTATTTCTATGGTATTTTCCTCCTTGACCTTCCTATTTGTTGGAGTTTTACTATTTCTGTTTTTTCTGAAAAAAACTATTATCGTCCTCTTGACTTTTAACGGAATTGGGGGAAGTTTCCTCTTCATTACTTATCCCTTCCTATTTTGTTGCTTCTTGTTCCTTTTTCTGTTTTTTTTTCCTTTATATTTTTCTAATTTAAATACTGGTTAGTTTTTGTCTAACGTATCATGTTCTCCTTCGCATCTAAAGTATTTCTTCTTTGATTCGTGACAGTTCTCTTTTATGTTCTTAGCCGCAATTTAGGCACTTTTGGTTTCCGCTGCAGTTGTTATGTTAGCAAAATGTCCAATTTTAAGGCAATTTCACACATTTTGGTGTTCCCCCAGTTAACTTCGGTAGAGATTAAACAAAATGACCACGTATTTCCTTTAGTTCCGTCCTATTTCTCTTATTAATACTGCTGTCAAATTATTTTCCACTTGATGTTGTAAATCTAGTTAACCACTTATAAACCTAATTATTTGGTACCAGGGAATGTATTTTTCTTCCAATTCATCTGCTATTTTTTTGTAGTGTTTTCTGCATTCACTCCGTTTATGGTGTATTTATCCAATAGACAGTATTCTGCTATTCTACTATCACATTCTATGCTGGGTATGTTTTTTAGTTTGAGCTATCCTATTGCGTCCTTTTCTTGACGTATTTTAACATATAGCTCTCCTGCTCAGGATTAATTTATTCCGTTTTGTCCTGTGACTGTTGCATTAATGAAGTTTCTTATTTCTTTGGTTTTGATGGAGTTGATATTTTTCTTTTATCCTCTAAAGGTAATTGTTATTTGGTTTGCTCCGTTTTCAGAAGCTTTGATAACTTTAGTTTCTTCGTCTATGTTGGAGAAGTTGGCCAGACCGGCTTAGTCTGACCGAAGAATAAAAATAAAAAATCTGATGTGGGCAACACATGACTTTCCTTATATAATACAATGAATTTACTACATTTACATGTAAAAAAATGTTATTCTTATAGTAGATATATTCTTTCCAAGATATTGAATTTTCGTCAATTAGTCATTTTCATTGATTTAGCGTCATTTTTATCAATTTGGCGAGATTTTTGTTAATTTGACAACAATTAGAAATGTCGTCAAGTTGGCGACATTCCGCCAAATTCGTCGCCAAAATCGTCGCCAAGCGTTATGGACGGAGAAATAAGTTATTCTTACAGCAGATAAATGACTGATACTCAAGTCCCCAGGACGAGTCGAACGGTCTGGGTCTTCAGCAGATAAATGACTATTGGCGTTCGAATACAAAAGTATTACTCAAAGTATCTTTTTTCATGAATGGAACGAGTTAGATCCACGAGAATAATGTCACCAAATTTATCCCATGGTATTACATATGAAAAGTGAACATGTTTATCAATAGGAAATAATTTTTTTTCATTTTATACAATTTTTTGATAATTTTTTTGAAAAATGTGCAATATCTCGAGAACGGTTCAGGTAGCGTTCTAAAATTTATGTCAATCCTTTTCTAATAAAAATTACATAAAAAATGTCTATGTGCGTAACTTTATTAGCGGTTTTGATTTTTTGACAATTTTTTCAAAATTTCACTCTCAAATTTAGGGGTATTCTGAACATTCGATTGCGTAGAAAAACTATAGGCTTCCAGTGTTTACGGATTGTTATTTTTGTACCAAATTTCGTTCGAATCGGTCTATTCGTTCGTCAGTTATCGTCTCCACAGACTCGCTGACACACACACACACAGAGACATCACTTCAAAAATGTTTGATTCGTGATAAGGGATGCTTGAAACGTGCTCTCCTGTCAAAAACTCGAATTCGAATTTTCGACTGAGTCACAATACTTTCCTTATACATTATGTATATAAGGAAAGTAATAATATTTTCAAATAAACAGAGTTCGCATGACTTTAAAAGCAAACCTAATATATCCAACTTGAATACTAGAACTTAATTTATGACACAAATCACAAACTCTATTTCAGCAGTGACATGTCAAATTCCGCTAAGCAATCTTTCGCACCACGTTCCAACCACCCCTTGCCAAAAAAGAAATCGAAGTAAACTTTAAAAGCTTGTAATAGTCACACAATAAGAATCCGCTAAAGGAAACAAACACGAACAATTAAGTTATTTTACAACGAACTAATAAGGTATTTACTCCATTACGTTATGAACATTTTGATTACAAGTATTATGGATCTAAGAAGTTGACAGTTAAAGATATTTTTGCTTCCTGATTTCCCTCCTACGAATGTTGGAAATGTGTGTTTTACTCATTACCGTTGCAATTATATGTTCCGAATTTAGATCGGGCAATGACGATCTGGATGCAGTGTTTGGGGTCTGACGTACATTATTTGCTGGAAATGCAGTCCTACTGACTGATAATCGACCACAAAGATTGAGCTGGAACTACAAGTTAAGACTCTAATATAATTCCATTGAAGCCCGTTTGATGTTGAAATTCAAGACGGATTACAATATGAATAAATATTAAACATTTGCTACTCTTTCGTTACTGGGTGGCAGATAAAAACCGCCAAATTACAGCAAAAACTCATCCAAACTAACAACTTTCAAAAAGTTTATCTTTTAACATATATAGAAACCCTAAAACAAACCTGTAATTTGGCGGTTTTTATCTGGTATCTAGCACCCAGCTAACCGAAGAATACCAACATTTTAAAATTATAATTCGTAAAGAAACGTCGTTAATATAAATGTTTTATTTAATGAAAAACAGTAGTTTCGTAGTGTGGATTGATTTCTGTTTTACACAGTATACATAAGTATAAATGCACAAAATTGTACACCAACCTAACTTGTAATACGCAAGTAGATAGCAAAATGAAAAACTATTGTGTATTATTGTGTAGAGTTTATGCGCAACAAGTTGCGTTTAGTTCATTAGTTGCACATAAAGTCAAATACTGTCTGAGTATTACATGCATATACATGCTTTGAAAGTGTTAAAATGTTTAGAGTAACGTGCTTTAAATACAGTTGTATACAATGCTGAGAATACTGTTTGGATTAGACTGGTAATTTTGTATACTTAAACATTTTTATCAAATAGGGTAATACGTGTAATTCAGGAAAAGAATAGGGATATATTGTGTTGATGTTAACGAGGCAATATAACTGATTATAAAAATTTCTAAAAATTTACTAAACAGCAAAAATATACTGAATCTTCAGTAGCTTGCATTTGCATTGTATCTAATTCACATCATTTCCGCACGTAATATTCTTAACTAATTTTTTTCTAGTAAAAGCCTTCTTCTGCAGCATTTAAAACATATACTATATAAGGTTGCTCTATTAGACATATAAGGCAGTCTTATGTCATAATTGGTTAAGTTTCTGGATGACGCAGCGTGTACTGTAAACTTCAGTTAACGCTAACATTTTATGTAATAGTTCATTCCCGATACCGTTTCTAGTTGTACTTGACATACTGCGCCAGAAAAAATCAATGAAATCTGCACCACTTGCTAAAAAGCATATCAGTATCACACATTTGAGTTAAGAATCACAACTTTGGGTTATATAAATTTGGGTGAATATCATCCTATCAAATAGCAGAAATGGTCGTATGTTCATAATTGGTCTGCCAAATTGTACTTGTGTCGTTATGATAATTTCTGCAGTGTGATTAGTTGCAAACAACAAAAGTAACAGTTCAAAAATGGGCGAAATCAGAAAAAATTTAACAAAAAACAAAAATATGTCATTGAATATACTAACAAAATATCTAAAATGTCACAAATAAAGTTGATAATGGTTGCAACACAATATAATAAGAACGACTAAAATACTTATATTTACAGAGCAACTACATTATAAAATTTTCTACATTTAAAAGATTTTGATAGAGGGTGCGATATTGTCTTTACCACAGAGCGGAAAGTGTTGTGAGAGTATCTGAATTTATAACATACCATACTTGATCGACGATTAATTATAATTATTAATTGGATCTTCTTTGGTATGTCACTGATTACATTAATATCGACCCCTACTTCCATTTTATATATTAAATTTAAAGAACGAGTTATAAAAAATTTCGATAGATCATTTCTTTAATATTAACTGCACTTTTTAAAGCAATATCGGATTCAATAAATATTTTCTTCGAATTCGAGATTTTAATGGATAAACCCGTTCCACGACATATTGATCCAATTCAAACTCTTTCAAAAAAACAAGCGGCCAGACTCATTGTGTGGTCGTGCACGTTGTGTTACGTAAATACGTTAATGCTATCGTATTTTATGCTTGGTACACTATATGTAAAATCTAAAATAAAATAGAATTTTTAATTGAGTTCATAATTTAAACTTAAGGCCTATGGAGATAGGGAGTTAAAATTTGGCAGAAAAATAAAACTGCACACTACGACTAGATACCGGATAAAATTATATACCGTGATATAAAAAGCTAAAATTTCAAATATTCGTACTTCCAATCAGCCTTTTAAAACAGTGCAACTTAGAACTACTACATGTTCGGACACAGAGCAATTGCATAGAAGTCAAAAATGCTTAGTAATTTGTTATACAATACACAACTGCCAATTTTTCAAGATGGATAGCAATTATGAGGCAAGACGCAGCATGTATTGGCTTAGTTAGTTTCATCATTACTTGAAGGTGTAATATAATTATAAATGCGTATTTTAATTTTGTATTTAAAGTTTCAGATTTTCTTCCTTTTATATATATTCCTTAAAATTTCTAACTATTTTGTGCTATCAGATAAAGTTTCGCATTTGAATTACAAGATTGAGATCGATATATTTTCATCCATGCACTTAAATCCAAACTTTTTAAATCATTGATGAAACGCCATTAGTAAAATATATGTCCAAGTGTTTATTAAGATATTTGTGAACTACTTCACATATCCATGATTCCCGGGCTTGTTTTGCTGAACTGTTTGGACATGTCAGTTTGTTTCTTTTCCTGCAGAGCACTCTTTCGTGCCTTTTGAAAATTCCTCTCATTATTTGTCAGATCATTGTCCATTACACCAATCAAAACATTAGATTTGCTACGTTCATCGGTAACATTAACCGCACCTTCTGCCGCATATTGATTGGAAGGATATTCCGCCATTTCTTGATCTGAAGAAGCGTTATTCGGCGATTCCAGATTCTTTGCATTCTTTTCTAATGGCACATATCCTTCAGCAATTGCATTCAAAATATCCCATCCACCCGTGGTCACCCCAGGGATCCCTTATGTCCGTATAAGCTACGCTAGGGGCATCATTTACTTCTAAATTGCGGAAGTTCATACCTGCAATCATCATAGGCACACAGTACTGTAGAAATTCATTGGACTTATTGGGATTTGAGCCATTAAAATATTCCTGGGATAGTTGCTGCCTGTACTTCACGTAACTGTAGTGATTTACAAATTTGACAGAATGCAACAGATTAGAAATGTCTTGGTGAAAATGCATCGTACGTCCCATAAATAAAACTGCATTTTGTATATTTTGGTTGAATTTTTTGTTGAATACAGATTCGCGGAGTGAAGAATCTTTACCGTTATCGAGTAGAAATGTATCTCGGTATTATAAATCATATTAAATTTTTAACGAATAAAAATATTTCCAATCGCTGTCCATATTTTCAGCCATATCACTTTCGTTTAACTAATATGTATATTTCACTGCTAAAATTAAAGACATATCTCATAAAATTAATAATAACGAAATAAGATACTCTCTTAATGTAGCAACCTCAGACAATATTGCCAAATTTAGAATATCCGTTGTGGAAAACTTAAAAATCCCTTAAGGATTATCCCGACGAGAATTCGCTAAACGAAACCAACATGAACTCACCAGGGTTGAATTTGCATGATTCATATATATATATATATATATTTCATGAAACAAATATAACATGTTTAATCATAGGAATATATTCAGAACTGCCATTCTGTTCTGTTTGCCGGAGTCTCAGTAATTAAATGGAAATTATCATTTGAAGGACATCTGTTGGTTTGGATATTCAGTACACTTACCATTCACATGTTTGAACACTTGAATTGCAGATATTTTGGATATAAGCAAATGACAGTGACAATGATTATATTTGCTGCCTAATTTACCTTTTAGGAATGTTGAAACTGTGTATTTTATTTTTATCTGTTGTATTTATATGTTCCGATTTTAGGCGCAAGAACAGGCGGTGATGTTACGGATATCATTTTTGGGGCCAGACGATTTTTATTTTTAGGAAACGTCGACTAGACTGATGATCTAGTACTTAGCTCCGCAACTGACCACCTTTCTTTCTCTTGAATGCTCTGCACTAAGACATATTAAATTATATCCATTCGATATCGTTAAAAGGAAAAAAATCACGACTGGCTCAAATAGGAATAAAAAATATTTATTTTTCACATAAGTCTTTAATTTTTGTTTTACAGAGAATGCACAAGTATAAATATTTCTCAACCAGATGACAATGTAATAAACTATATTAACGTATTTGCAGTACAGTTGGATGTATACAGTGCAAAAAATACAATTGGATCACACTAGTTATTTTATATACTTTAATTTTGCATTCAAATAAGGTAAATCGTTAAATTCAGGTATAGAGTAGGGGTATGTTGTATGGAGGTATCTTATTGACGTTAGCAAGAAAATACTGATTATTAAACATTCTAAGCTGAATATAAAACTTTCTAAAAGTATCAAAATTTACTCAACTGCAAAAAAAAGCAGAACCTGCAGTATTTTGCAAATATCTTATATGCTAAAAAAATGCTTGCTAAAAATTATAACCGTATCAATAAGGTTTAACTTCTTATTATATAAAATTGTATGAATATAATGCTATCAAGGAGCTGAAATGGATCTGCATCTAAAATATTTTTGCATCTAAAATATTTGAAAAAAGGGTAAGATATTTTTTCATTGAATGGTTAGTATTTTGACGGTATCTGTTTCAATTTATACAACAATTTTATTTAATAATTGTATTTAATAGGTATGTCAGTCTTCATATTTTTATTCACACATATTTCCTATTCTATATCAAATTCAAGGAATGAGTCGGAAAAGTTTGCGCCACAGTTTTTTCTTATGATCAACTGCATTTCTTAAAGCAATATGTGAATCAATATATATATTCTACTAATTTGAGATTTTAATACACAAGTCCGGTTTACGACTTCTTTACACTATTTCGAAAAGATATGTGGCCAGACTCATTATGATTATTTGTGTGTGCGTGCGTTATGTGATACGTCGACTTAATAAGAAATACCCCTAATTTTATTGAAATTTATGTTTAAGCTAGTCATGTAAGAACAAAATGGATTTTTCTTGTTATGTTCATGATTTAAACCAAGGTGTAATGGAGCTATAAAATTAAAATTTAGCACAATAGTTATAAAGTTATTTACAGCGATTACGCAGCAGATACAATGACATACTATGATTTAAACAGATAAAATTTCAAATATTCCAACTTCCAATCGGCCTTTTTACACAGTGTAATTTAGACCAATGACATGCTCGGTCACTGTGAGTAAATGCGTAAATGTAAAATAAAGGTTTCGTAATTTGTTACCTAATACACAAGCAGTCAAATCTCTCTATATACTAGTTTCACCAGTGTCATTATCACTTGTAGGTGTATTATAGTATTTCTAAATACGTATTTTTTTCGCATTCTAGGATTTTGACTTTCTTCCTTTTTTATATATTCATTGAAATTTCAAACTAGTTTGTACCACAAGATTATTTTATGCATTTGAGCTGCCAGATTAAGATTATATTATAATTGATGTACTATGAACATACCTTTTAAAAACTATTCCTTATTTAAACATGATTAATAAAATATATTTGGTTTTGGTGCATAATAAAATATTTGTGAACAGCATTAAATATCCATGTTTTCTGGGTTAGTTTTGCAGAACTTCTTGGACACAGTAAATTGTTCCTCTTCCTGTAGAGAGCGCTTTCGTGCCTTTTGAAAATTTCCCTCACTTGCTGTCATGTCATCTTCCTTTACTCCATTCAAATAATTTGATTTGCTATTTTCGCCCGTCAAAATAACGGCACTTTCTGCAGCATTTGGATTGCCGGAATTTTCAGCCATTTCTTGATCTGAAGAATTATTTAGCGATTCGAGATTCATTGCATTATTTTCCCTAAACCGTGACACACATCCATCAGCAATTGTATTCAATTCATGCCATTCAACCGTAGTCATGTCGTATCCATTCCAGAGACTTTGTATGGACTTAAATGCTATGGCAGAGGCATCATGCACTCCAGACATGCGGATGTACTTGCTTGCCATAGATATACACATACAGAACGGTAGAAAATTACGGAAGCTATTGGGATTAAATCCATTAGGAAAATATTTCTGGGGGAGTTGCTGAATATAGACCATGTAATTGTCTCGATTAACAGCGTGGGAGCTAAAGAATTGACGATAGTCTTCTCGAAAATCCTTCTTATCCAGAAATGTAACTGCATTTCGTATAGTTTGGTGGAAACTGTTGTTGTTTACAGTATCACCAACTGAATTGACATTTTCGTCATCGAAACGTAAATATCCGTATAAAAAATTCATTAAATCGTTGACGAATAAATGTTTTTCATTCATATCACTTTTTTTAGCTAGGAAATTTATTTCACTGTTACAAAAATATGTGAAAATTGAAGACACATTTCATGTCGCCCCTTACATCACGGAATGCTATACGTATAAACGTAAAATCATCAGACAATGTTGCCAAGTTTAGAATGTGCGTTGAAGTAAACTTTTCCTTCTTTCTTTATTCTTTCCTTTTCATAGGCTGTGTTCAGGATTTAAGCCCATTTGCCCCGTTCGGAGAGTTGAGTCAGCATAAGCCAATTAAATTCTCCGAAATGATCCATTTCGTGACGTTTCAATCGGTCGTCAATTCTGAAAATGGCCATTGTTTGACAAGCAAATCTAGTTTAACCATTGACTAAATCCTCCAACATCCCATTTTTTCCTCCATGCAGGAGAATATTTTACTGCAGTAGGTAGCTGGCAATTCTGTCGATTTGTCCCATTGTATTCGTACACAAACCTTTATATGCAATCATTGCTGATAATGTTTATCGCGAGATTGGATATTTATTTTAGTTAAAACTCTCCATACAATTCCATTTCTGATTTTCAAGATTTTAAAAGCATTTTATTTCTTTCCCTTTCATTAACTCGCAGTTCATCATTACTTGTTCTGGATCATTGATTCTTTTGCACTGTGAGCATTATTAGCTAATACTTTTGTCGATTTAAGTAAAGTTCTTGTAGTCTGTTTTGGATAGTTTGAAATTTACGGTCATAGTTTTTGATACATGGATATTTTTCCTTATGTTTGGATTCTTTTAATTTTTTTAAGGAGCTGTCCTTTATTATTCGTTTTGTTAAGGTATTGATGTCTTTCACTGTCTCTATTCCATACATCGGAGTATATTTTTGTGTAACTTCTCTTTTGTTGTTGTTGAGACCCAGACCGCCCGACCTACCAGAAAGGTGTAAGGTAACTGTTTGGACGGCCGGGAAGTGCCACCCAATTTAGACCGGAACCCAGTGGGGGAGGCATCTACAGGGACCGTACCCTCCTTCCCCTACCACCAACCTCTCGGAAGGACTTACGGACCCACATGTTTAACGTGATCGTACTCCGCATGAACACGGCGGCATTTGTGGCAGCGTGCAAATCTAGCGCGCAAACCACGGGGATACCGCACCCGAAACTTCTCTTTTGTGTAACTTCTCTTTGTGTAACTTATCTTTCTCATTCAAACTGATGCCCGCGTGTCCCGGTACCCAAACAAATTGAGTTTTGTTCTTGTTTTTTCTCATATTATTTTCAATTTTGATTGTTTCTAATGCTGATTTGATGTTGGTTATAATTACATTTTTTATTTTTATCCACTATGTACTATATGGACTTATTAATTCAAATTTTCTGCTGTATATATTAAGCAGCCCTTTGGGATTTTTAATCATTCATTATGTCATTCTTTATTATATATTTATTTTCAATTCTCTTTGTTTTATGGGTGTCGTAATCGGCCTTGTTGAATTCTGCTCTCATAATATCATTAATGGACCATTTCGGTAAGCCAATGGCATTTTGACTGCGGTATGCTCTAGCTTATCATATTTTAAGTCTGATAAATTTTGGTTCTTCAAGTCTTACCGCCGCTGTGTAGTCGACCTCTGCTTTTATATCATGTTTTGTAATTCTTATCAGAGTGACTATATTAAGACCCCAATATTTGCAAGTTAGTCACTTTATTCTTCCTATCGATTGTTTCACTTTGGCCTCCGAAATTTTCATGATCTTCCCAGCTCCAGTTCTTACTTAAGATGAGGCCTAAATTACGGGTGGTTTTCCTATTTTATTTCTTTGCTATAAACAATACTTTTACAGGTTAATGCTTTTCTTTTCGTAGAGAGATTTATAATTTTATTTTTCCCGCTAGATAATTCCATGTTCTTCTCTTTGGTACATTTTGTCATAGTTACTACTTTGCTCTTGATTTTTTGAAAAATATCCTCCTCACTTTTACCGCTGATTATTACAGTAATATCATTAGCATATGTATAAATTTTCTTTACTTTTTTCTATACTTTCCTTCAAATCATTCATATAAATATTAAAAGAAAATGGGGAGTTTATGCCATCTGTGGAACTCCTAGTTTGAAATCAGTCAGTTTCGTGCAATGAAATATTTGCACGAATCTGACTGAATTCCATTTATACATTCCATTTATACAATGCTGAAAATACTGTTTAGATTACACTGGTAATTTTGAGTATTTAAATATTTTTTTATCAAATAGGATATTTCATGTAATTTAGCAACAGAATAGGGATGTATTGTGGTGATGCTAACAAGACTATACATAACTGAATATAAAAATTTCTAAAAAATTACTCAACTGCAAAAATATTCTGAACCTTCAGTAGTTTGCATTTACATTGTATCTAAGTCTCATCATTTCAGCTCGTAATATTTGCAACTATTTTTTTTTCTTGTAAAAGCTTTATTCTGCTGCACTTAAGATATATACATAAGGTTGCGCTATTAGACATATAAAGCAGTCTTATGTCATAATAGCTTTAGTTTCTGGATGACGCAGTGTGTATGGACAATCAATGGACAATTCCGGCCTCTTCTTTTATTTTTTTATTCGATTCGAAATGTTTCAAAACGGACGACGGTATAATTTTTTTTTCTCCTAACTGTATTTCATGTTTTATTATCAGTCAGAATTGATGCATGCGTTTGGTTATATTCGAAAATTTCCGATAATTATACTTGTTTCTACAGTCCCAAACTTCCGAAAAGTTATAAGTATTGTGTCGATCCAATGTGCCCGACTACTAGTTTTACATCCTCAGATAAAATATTTATATCTGTGCCAAAAAATATTTTTCGTGAAAAATTATGTGAAGCGCAGGAAGCCAGATTTTAAACAAAATTCACCATTGTCATTAAAGTGTGTTCGTTACGTATGCTAGTAAATTTGTATTGTTTTAGTAAAGTACTTTTTTATTTAATACTATGAATGCAGAACATGAGAAAGGAGAGAGTAAATAATAATAAATTAACTCTCTGACTTTGGTTTAAACACTCATAACTATTAAACAACTAGTTCTTATGCTTCAGTTAATTTTTAACAAAGTCTAAGTAGTAATACGAATTTTGCTATCTATCAGAATCAGAACAATAGTAATTTGTGTGGGCGTTCGTTATGTGATAAGTCAACTTAATAAGAAATACCCCTAATGGTATTGAATATTATGTTTAAGCTAGTCATGTAAGAACAAAATGGATTTTTTTATGTTCATGATTTAAACCAAAATGTAATGGAGCAATAAAATTAAAATTTAGTACAATAGTTATAAAGTAACATACTGTGATTACACACTGGATACAATTACATACTATGATTTAAACAGATAAAATTTCAAATATTCCAACTTCCAATCGGCCTTTTAACACAGTGTAATTTAGAGCGATGACATGTTTGGTCACTAGGTAAATGCATAAAAGTAAAAAAAAAATGGTTTAGTAATTTGTTACCTAATACACAAGCAGTCAAATTTCTATATATATATACTAGTTTCACCAGTGTCATCATCATTTGTAGGTGTATTATAGTATTTCAAAATGCGGATTTTTTTCGCATTCAAAGATTTTGACTTTCTTCCTTTGTTATATATTCATTGAAATTTCAAACTCATTTGTAGCACAAGAATATTTTATGCGTTTGAGCTGCCAGATTAAGATTATATTATAATTGATGCACTATGAACCGATCTTTTAAAACCTATTCATTGTTTAAACACGATTAATAAAATATATTTGGTTTTGGTGCATAATAAAACATTTGTGAACAGCATTTTAAATATCCATGTTTTCTGGTTCAGTTTTGCAGAATTTCTTGGACACACTAAATTGTTCCTTTTCCTGCAGAGAGCGCTTTCGTGCCTTTTGAAGATTTCCCCCACGTTCTGTCATGTCAGCATCCTTTACTCCATACAAATCATTTGATTTGCTATTGTCTTCCGTAACAATAACGGCACTTTCTGCCGCATTTGGATTGGCAGGACCTTCTGCGATTTCTTGATCTGACGCTGATATATTCAGCGATTCGAGATTCATTGCATTCTGTTTCATAAACCGTGACACACATCCTTCAGCAATTGTATTCAATTCATGCCATTCAATCGTAGTCATGTCGCAGTCATTCCAGAGACCTAGTATGGAGTTAAATGCTATGGCAGAGGCATCATGCACTCCAAAAAACTGGCACTTCTTGCTTACAATAGACAAACACATGCAGAACGGTAGAAAATTATGGAAGCTATTGGGATTAAATCCATTAGGAAAATATTTCTGGGAGAGTTGCTGAATATAGTCCATGTTACTGTCTCGATTTACAGCGTTGCCAATGCCAAAGATTTGACAATAGTCTTTTTGAAAATCCTTCCTATCCACAAATATAACTGCATTCCGTACAGTTTGGTGGAATCTGTTGTTACTTACAGTATCACCAACTGAATTGGCATTTATGTCATCGAATTGAAAATAGCCGTATATAAAATGCATCGTACGTCCCATAAAAAGAACTGCATTTTATATATTTTGGATGAAATTTTTGTTGCATGCAGATTCACGGACTGAAGAATCTTTACCGTCCTCGGGTAGAAATGTATCTGGTATTACAAATCCTATTAAATTTTTAACGAATAAAAATTTTTCCAAATCGCTGTCCATATTTTCAGTCATATCACTTTCGTTTAACTAATATGTATACTTCACTATGTCAAAATTAAAGACATTTCTCATAAAACTAATAGTAACGACATATGATACTCTCTTAATATGGCATCCTCAGACAATATTGCCAAATTTAAAATATCCGTTGTGGGAAAACTTAAAAATCCCTTAAGAATTACCCGATGAGAATTCGCTAAAGGAAACCAACATGAACTCACAAGGGTTGAATTTGCATGATTCACATATAGTTCATGAAACAAATATAACATGGTTAATCATAAGAATATATACAAAACTGCCATTCTGTTGTGTTTGCCTGAGTCACAGTCATTAAATGGAAATTATCATTTGAAGGACATTTGTTGGTTTGGATATTCAGTACACTTACCATTTACATGTTCTGAACACTTGAATTACAGATAATTTGGATCTAAGCAGTTGACAGTGATAATGATTATATTTGCTGCCTAATTTTCCTTTTAGGAATGTTGAAATTTATTCAACGTTAAATGTTGAAATTTATTGAAACTGTGTATTTTATATTTTACTGTTGTATTTATATGTTCCGATTTTAGGCGCATGGACAGGCAGTGATGATACGGATATCATGTTTGGGGCCAGACGTACTTTATTTTCAGGAAACGTCGTCTAGACTGATAATCTAGTACTTAGTGCGGTAACTGACCCTCTTTCTTTCTCGAATGAGAGCTCTGCACTAAGACGTATTAAATTATATCCATTGGATGTCGTTAAAAGGAAAAAAATCACGACGAGCTTAAATAGGAATAAAAAATATTTATTTTACACAGAAGTCTGTGATTTTTTATTTTACACAGAATACACAAGTATAAATGCATTAAAATATTCACAAACCTAAAATATTTCTCAGCCAGATGACAACTATATTTGTATTTGCAGTACAGTTGGGTGTATACAGTTCGAAAAATACAATTGGATCACACTAGTTATTTTATATACTTTAATTTTGCATTCAAATAAGGTAAATCGTTTAATTCAGGTACAGAGTAGTGGTATGTTGTATGGAGGGGCTAATCCGGAGATTAGGTCACCTTGGTTAAATCGGAGAAGACGCCACGCGCTTTGTGAGGTTAAATCGGAGAAGACGCCACGCACTTTGTGAGCGCTTTATGTTGCAATCTGGTAACCTCTTGTATCGGATGTTTTCGGCGGAAATTGTTTAACATCCAATAAGAATACGTTTTTGTGTTTGCTACAGTTTTTTGATGTAAAAGAACATTTCTATCAATATTTTTGACCATTGTTGTGCGTGTTTGCTTGTTCTTTCGTTATATGATTTATTTTGGAGAAAGTGATTTTGCTACGTGCGATATGCCAGATAAAATTGTAGCATATTCTGTGTCTGGGCGCCGCAGGCGACCGTTCCTAATAAACCGGAGATCACTGGGGGCCCCGTTCCGGTGTAGAACGACCTTTAGGTCGAACCCCTGCCCTTGTACGGACCACTGGTACATACGGACCACCGTTACATCCGTTCCACAATTTTCGATCTTTAGATCGAATCCCTGCCCTTACACGGACCTGTAGGTCGAACCCCTTCCTTTATATGGATCCTCAGTTAAATGGAGAAAGCGATCTTGATACGTGCGATATGCACAGATAAAATTGTAGCATAAAAATATTAAATTCTACAAAAATCTGATTTTGGAACGTTTACATGAGTATTAATTTTTTTATTCTGCAGTTTTATAAAGTTATTTAATTTTCATAAAATACACAACAATTTGATTTTGTAACGTTTTTTGGAGTATTATTCACTGTTATTTAAGTTAAATTAAATTATCATTTATATTAGAAAATCTTGTTTAGAACAAACACAATAGTCTGTCTTTAGAAATGTTCTTCTACAAAACATCATTTTGGTAGGAGGAGCCTATTTCTAATGACGGTAAATGACATCACTGAGGATGGGTGGAGCCAATTTCAAAACACGGAAGAAAGCGCCAACCACAGAACAACTTGGCCCGATTTTGGCTGATCCGGAGATTAGGTCACCTTGGTTAAATCGGAGAAGACGCCACGCACTTTGTGAGGTTAAATCGGAGAAGACGCCACGCACTTTATGTTGCAATCTGGTAACCTCTTGTATCGGTTGTTTTCGGCGGAAATTGTGTAGCATCCAATAAGAATACGTTTTTGTGTTTTCTACAGTTTTTTGATGTAAAAGAACATTTCTATCAATATTTTTGGCCATTGTTGTGCGTGTTTGCTTGTTCTTTCGTTATTTGATTTATTTTGTAATAATTATTCATTTTAGTTTTGCGAATTTGCTTTTGTCGTCGATTACATTTCCCTTATGTCTTCTGGTATGCGCGAGCAAATGGAAGGTGAGTGTAGTTTTGTAAAGCGTGGTAGAATGGATGTTGGTGTGAATGAATCTAGAATAAAATTTTACTATGATTTGGAAAATAAAGGTTTGAAAGAAGTGATTAATTGATGTGTTATGAAAGGGATTATGAGTGATAAATACGGATCCTCGGTTGCATGGAGAAAGTGATTTTGCTACGTGCGATATGCACAGATAAAATTGTAGCATATTCTGTGTCTGGGCGCCGCAGGCGACCGTTCCTAATAAACCGGAGATCACTGGGGGCCCCGTTCCGGTGTAGAACGACCTTTAGGTCGAACCCCTGCCCCTGTACGGACCACTGGTACATACGGACCACTAATACATCCGTTCCACAATTTTCGATCTTTAGATCAAATCCCTGCTCTTACACGGACCTGTAGGTCGAACCCATTCCTTTATATGGATCCTCAGTTAGATGGAGAAAGCGATCTTGATACGTACGATATGCACAGATAAAATTGTACCATAAAAATTTTAAATGTTACAAAAATCTGATTTTGGAACGTTTACATGAGTATTATTAATTTTTTTATTCTGCAGTTTTATAAAGTTATTTAATTTTCTTAAAATACACAAAAATCTTATTTTGTAACGTTTTTTTTAGTATTATTCACTGTTATTTAAGTTAAATTAAATTATCATTTATATTAGAAAATCTTGTTTAGAACAAACACAATAGTCTGTCTTTAGAAACAGGGTTCTTCTACCAAAACATCATTTTGGTAGGAGGAGCCTATTTCTAATGACGGTAAATGACAGCACTGAGGATGGGTGGAGCCAATTTCAAAACACGGAAGAAAGCGCCAACCACAGGCCAACTTGGCCCGATTTTGTACTTAGAAAAAAAATTGCGGTGACCTAATCTCCGGATTTACCCCGATTTTGTACTTAGAAAAAAATTTGAGGTGACCTGATCTCCGGATTTACCGTATGGAGGTATCTTATTGACGTTATCAAGAAAATACTGATTATTAAACTTTCTAAGCTGAATATAAAACTTTCTAAAAGTATCAAAATTTACTCAACTGCAAAAAAAAGCAGAACCTGCAGTATTTTGCAAATATCTTATATGCTAAAAAAATGCTTACTAAAAATTATATCCGTATCAATTAGGTTTACCTTCTTATTATATAAAATTGTATGAATATAATGCTATCAAGGAGCTGAACTGGACTAATTTTCATAATCTGTAAACCAAATTGTCGTCATGAAATTGTCTACAAATTGATTAAATAAGATCAACAAAATTTACACTGTTAAGAAAAATGGTTGGAAACTTAAAGAAATATTGACAAGTAACAATTTTCATTATGTGTGCAAACAAAGCATCAAAAACTTCACAGATCAAGATGATAGGGCCAACGGCCGTACCGTGCTGAAAACACCGGTTCTCGTTAGATCACCGAAGTCAAGCAGCATCGGGCGCGGTTAGTACTTGGTGGGTGACCACCTCGGAACACCGCGTGCTGTTGGCCATCTCGGGTGCGGTATCCCCGTGGTTTGCGCGCTAGATTTGCACGCTACCACAAATGCCGCCGTGTTCATGCGGAGTACGATCACGTTAAACATGTGGGTCCGTAAGTCCTTCCGAGAGGTTGGTGGTAGGGGAAGGAGGGTACGGTCCCTGTGGATGCCTCCCCCACTGGGTTCCGGTCTAAATTGGGTGGCACTTCCCGGCCGTCCATACAGTTACCTTACACCTTTCTGGTAGGTCGGACGGTCTGGGTCTCAACAACAACAACAGATCAAGATGATTGTTTTAATAAGGGTTGTAAAATAATAAGTATGACTGAAAACATTGTATTTAAAGAAATATAACTTTATAAAGTTTTCTGCATCTAAAAGATTTGAAAAAGGGGTACGATATTTTTTCATTGAATGGTTAGTATTTTGACGGTATCTGGGCTGATCCGGAGATTAGGTCACCTTGGTTAAATCGGAGAAGACGCCACGCACTTTGTGAGGTTAAATCGGAGAATACGCCACGCACTTTATGTTGCAATCTGGTAACCTCTTGTATCGGATGTTTTCGGCGGAAATTGTGTAGCATCCAATAAGAATACGTTTTTGTGTTTGCTACAGTTTTTTGATGTAAAAGAACATTTCTATCAATATTTTTGGCCATTGTTGTGCGTGTTTGCTTGTTCTTTCGTTATTTGATTTATTTTGTAATAATTATTCATTTTAGTTTTGCGGATTTGCTTTTGTCGTCGATTATATTTCCCTTATGTCTTCTGGTATGCGCGAGCAAATGGAAGGTGAGTGTAGTGTATGCACATATAAAATTGTAGCATATTCTGAGTCTGGGCGCCGCAGGCGACCGTTCCTAATAAACCGGAGATCACTGGGGGTCCCGTTCCGGTGTAGAACGACCTTTAGGTCGAACCCCTGCCCCTGTACGGACCACCGGTACATACGGACCACTAATACATCCGTTCCACAATTTTCGATCTTTAGATCAAATCCCTGCTCTTACACGGACCTGTAGGTCGAACCCATTCCTTTATATGGATCCTCAGTTAGATGGAGAAAGCGATCTTGATACGTACGATATGCACAGATAAAATTGTAGCATAAAATTTTAAATTTTACAAAAATCTGATTTTGGAACGTTTACATGAGTATTATTAATTTTTTTATTCTGCAGTTTTATAAAGTTATTTAATTTTCTTAAAATACACAAAAATCTTATTTTGTAACGTTTTTTTGAGTATTATTCACTGTTATTTAAGTTAAATTAAATTATCATTTATATTAGAAAATCTTGTTTAGAACAAACACAATAGTCTGTCTTTAGAAACAGGGTTCTTCTACCAAAACATCATTTTGGTAGGAGGAGCCTATTTCTAATGACGGTAAATGACATCACTGAGGATGGGTGGAGCCAATTTCAAAACACGGAAGAAAGCGCCAACCACAGGCCAACTTGGCCCGATTTTGTACTTAGAAAAAATTTTGCGGTGACCTAATCTCCGGATTTACCGGTATCTGTTTCAATTTATACAACAATTATAATTAATAATTGTATTTAATTGGTATGTCAGTCTTCATATTTTCATTCACACGTATTTCCTATTCTATATCAAATTCAAAGAATGAGTCGGAAAAATTTGCGCCACAGTTTTTTCTTATGATCAACTGCATTTCTTAAAGCAATATGTGAATCAATATATATATTCTACTAATTTGAGATTTTAATACACAAGTCCGGCTTACGACTTCTTTACACTATTTCGAAAAGATATGCGGGCAGTCTCAATCTGCTTACTTGTGTGTGCCTGCGTTAGGTGATACGTCGACTTAATAAGAAATACGCCCAGTTCTATAGAAATTTATGTTTAAGCTAGGCATGTAAGAACAAAATGGATTTTTCTTGTTATGTTCATAATTTAAACCAAAGTGTAATGGAGCTATAAAATTAAAATTTAGCACAATAGTTATGAAGTTACATACTGCGATTACGCAGCGGATACAATGACATATTATGATTTAAACAAATAAAATTTCAAATATTCCAATTTCTAATCGACCTTTTTACACAGTGTAATTTAGACCAATGACATGCTCGGTCACTGTGGGTAAATGCATAAATGTAAAAAAAAATGGTTTAGTAATTTGTTACCTAATACACAACCAGTCAAATATCTCTATATACTAGTTTCACCAGTGTCATTATCACGTGTAGGTGTATTATAGTATTTCTTATTGCGTATTTTTTTCGCATTCTAGGATTTTGACTTTCTTCATTTTTTACATATTCATTGAAATTTCAAACTGGTTTGTACCATAAGATTATTTTACGCATTTGAGCTGCCAGATTAAGATTATATTATAATTGATGTTCTATGAACATACCTTTTAAAAACTATTCCTTATTTAAACACGATTAATAAAATATATTTGGTTTTGGTGCATAATAAAATATTTGTGAACAGCATTAAATATCCATGTTTTCTGGGTTAGTTTTGCAGAACTTCTTGGACACACTAAATTGTTCCTTTTCCTGTTGAGAGCGCTTTCGTGCCTTTTGAAAATGTCCCTCCCTTTCTGTCATGTCATCTTCCTTTACTCCATTCAAATAATTTGATTTGCTATTTTCGCCCATCACAATAACGGCACTTTCTGCCGCATTTAGATTGGAAGGACCTTCAGCCATTTCTTGATCTGAAGCAGGGATATTCAGCGATTCGAGATTCATTGCATTCCGGTTTCTAAACCCTGACACACATCCTGCAGCAATTGTATCCAATTCATGCCATTGCACCGTAGTCATGTCGCAGTCATTCCAGAGACCTAGTATGGAGTTAAATGCTATGGCAGAGGCATCATGCACTCCAAAAAACTGGCACTTCTTGCTTACAATAGACAAACACATGCAGAACGGTAGAAAATTATGGAAGCTATTGGGATTAAATCCATTAGGAAAATATTTCTGGGAGAGTTGCTGAATATAATATATGTAACTCTCTCGATTTACAGCGTTGCCAGAGCCAAAGTGTTGACAATATTCTTTTTGAAAATCCTTCGTAACCAGAGATATAACTGCATTTCGTATAGTTTGGTGGAATCTGTTGTTGCTTACAGTATCACAAACTGAATTGGCATTTTTGTCATCGAATTGAAAATAGCCGTATATAAAATTCATTAAATCGTTGACGAATGAATGTTTTTCAGTCATATCACCTTTTTTTAGCTAGCAAGTTCATTTCACTGTTACAAAAATATGTGAAAATTGAAGACACATTTCATGTCGCCCCTTACAGCACAGAATGCTATACGTATAAACGGAAAATCATCAGACAATGTTGCCAAGTTTTGAATGTGCGTTGAAGTAAACTTTTCCTTCTTTCTTTATTTTTTCCTTTTCATAGGCTGCGTTCAGGATTTAAGCCCAGTCGGAGAGTTGAGTCAGCATAAGCCAATAAAATTCCCCGAAATGATCTATTTTGTGACGTATCAATCGTCCGATCATCTCGGTCGTCAATTCAGAAAATGGCCATATTTGAGAAGCAAATCTGGTTTAACCATTAACTAAATCCTCCAACATCCTATTATTTTCTCCATGCAGGAGACTATTTTACTGCTGTAAGTAGTGGGCAATTCTGTCGATTTGTCCCATTGTATTCGTACAAAAACCTTTATATGCAATCATTGCTGATAATGTTCATCGCGAGATTGGGTATTTATTTTAGTTAAAACTCTCCATACAATTCCATTTCTGATTTTAAAAGCATTTATTTATTTCCCTTCCATTAACTTGCAGTTCATCATTACTTGTTCTGGATCATTGACTTTTTGCACTTTTAACATTATTCGCTAATAATTTTGTCGGATTAAGTAAAGTTCTTGTTGTCTGTTTTGGATAGTTTGAATGTTACAGTCATAGTTTTTGATATAGGGATATTTTTTCTTGTGTTTGGATTCTTTTAATATTTCAGGAAGCTGTCCTTTATTATTCGTTTGGTTATGGTATTTATGTCTTTGACTGTCTCTATTCCATACATCGGAGTATATTATTGTGTAACTTCTCTTTTGTGCAACTTCATTTTTTGTAACATCTCTTTCTCATTCAAACTGATGCCCGAGGGTCCCGGTATCCAAACAAATTGAGTTCGTTTTGTTCTTCTCTTTTCTGATATCATTTTCAATTTTGACTGCTTCTAATGCTGATTTGATGTTGGATATAATTATACATTTTTTATTTTTATCCACTATGTACTCTATGGGCTAATTGATTCCAATTTTCTGCTGTATATATTTAGCATCCATTTGGGATTTTTAATCATTCATTATTTCATACTTTATTATATATTTTTCTCATATATTCTCTATTTTTGCTCTCAACATTATTAATGGAACATTTCGGTAAGCCTCTGGCATTTTGATTGCGATATTCTCTATCTTATCATATTTTAAGTCTGATAAATATTGGTTCTTCAAGCCTTACCGCCGCTGTGTAGTCGATCTCTGCTTTTATATCTTGTTTTGTAATTCTTATCAGGATGACTATATTAAGACCCCAATATTTGCAAGTTAGTCACTTTATTCTTCCTATCGATTGTTTCACTTTGGCCTCCGTAATTTTCATGCTCTTCCCAGCTCCAGTTCTTACACAAGGTTAGGCCAAAAATACAGATGGTTTTCCCATTTTATTTCTTTGCTATAAACAATACTTTTACAGGTTAATGCTTTTCTTTTCGGAGAGAGATATATAATTTAATTTTTCCCTCTATATAATTCCATGTTCTTCTCTTTGGAACATTTAGTCATATTTACTACTTTGTTCTTGGTTTTTTGAAAAATTTCCTCCTCACTTTTATCGCTGACTATTGCAATAATATCATTAGCATATGTATAAATTTTCTTTTCCTTTTTCTATACTTTCCTTCAAATCAATTATATAAATATTAAAAAGAAATGGGGAGATTATGCCAACTGTGGAACTCCTAGTTTGAAATCAGTCAGTTTCGTGCAATAACCCTTGCATTTATACAATGCTGAAAATACTGTTTGGATTACACTGGTAATTTTGTGTACTTTAATATTTTTATCAAATAGGATAATTCGTGTAAATTAGGAACAGAATAGGGATGTTACAGAGCTATTAGATTATAATAATTTCTACATTTAAAAGATTTGGATAGAGGTTGCGATATTGTTTTTACCACTGAACGGAAAGTGTTGTGAGAGTATCTGAATTTATAACATGTTATACTTGATCGACTATTAATTATAATTATTAATTGGACCTTCTTTTGTATGTCACTGCTAACATTAATATCGACCCCTATTTCAATTTTATATATTAAATTTAAAGAACAAGTTAGAAAAGATTTCGATAGATCATTTCTTCAATATTTACTGCACTTTTTAAAGCAATATCGGATTCAATAAATGCTTTCTTCGAATTCGAGATTTTAATGGATAAACCCGTTCTACGATATACTGATCCAATTCAAACTCTTTCAAAAAAGAGGCGGCCAGACTCATTGTGTGTTCGTGCACGTTGTGTTACGTAAATACCTTAAACCTATTGCATTTTATGCTTGGTGCACCATATGTAAAATCTAAAATAAAATGGAATATTTAATTGAGTTCATAATTTAAACTTAAGCCCTATGGAGATAGGGAGTTAAAATTTGGCAGAATAATAAAACTGCACACTGCGACTAGATACCGGGAAAATTATATACCGTGATAAAAAAAGCTAAAATTTCAAATATTCCAACTTCCAATCATCCTTTTTAAACAGTGCAACTTAGAACAACTACATGTGTGCATTTAAACTACTAGATAAATGCATGTTATGCATTTAAACTGCTAGATGGAGAAGGATATATTTCCTTCCATGTACTTAAATCCAAACTTTTTAAATCATTAATGAAATGCGATTAGTAAAATATATGTCCAAGAGTTTATTATGAAATTTGTGAACCACTTTAAATATCCATGATTTCCGCGCTTGTTTTACTGAACTGTTTGGACATGTCAGTTTGTTTCTTTTCCTGCAGAGCGCTCATTTGTGCCCTTTGAAAATTCCTCTCATTATTTGTAAGATCATTGTCCATTACATCAATCAAAACATTTGATTTGCTACGTTCTTCGGTTACATTAACCGCACTTTCTGCCGCATATTGATTGGAAGGATATTCCGCCATTTCTTGGTCTGACGAAGGGATGATCGACGATTCCAGATTCTTTGAATTCTTTTCGAATGGCACATATCCTTCGGCAATTGCATTCAAAATGACCCATCCACCCGTGGTCAACCCAGGGACCCCTTATTTCCATATAAGCTATGCTAGGGGCATCATGCACTTCGAAATTGAGTAAGTTCATACCTGTAATCATCATAGGCACACAGTATTGTATAAATTCATTGAAGTTATTGGGATTTAAGCCATTAAAATATTCCTGGGAGAAGTGCTGCCTGTACTTCACGTAACTGTAGTGATTTACAAAATTGACAGAATGCAACAGATTAGATATGTCTTGGTGAAAATGCATCGTACGTCCCATAAAGAAAACTGCATTTTGTATATTTTGGTTGAAATTGTTGTTGCATACATTTCACGGACTGAAAAATCTTTACCGTTCTCGAATAGAAATGTATCTGGTATTATAAATCCTATTAAATTTTTAACGAATAAAAATATTTCCAAATCGCTGTGCATATTTTCAGCCATATCACTTTCGTTTAACTAATATGTATATTTCACTATGTCAAAATTAAAGACATTTTTCATAAAATTAATAGTAACGAAATAAGATACTCTCCTTATGTAGCATCCTCAGACAATATTGCCAAATTTAGAATATCCGTTGTGAAAAACTTAAAAATCCCTTAAGAATTACCCGATGAGAATTCGCTAAAGGAAACCAACACGAACTCACCAGGGTTGATATTTGCATGATTCACATATAGTTCATGAAACAAATATAACATGGGAATCATAAGAATATATTCAGAACTGCCATTCTGTTGTGTTTGCCTGAGTCACAGTTATTAAATGGAAATTATCATTTGAAGGACATTTGTTGGTTTGGATATTCAGTACACTTACCATTCACATGTTTTGAACACTTGAATTACAGATATTTTGGATCTAAGCAGTTGACAGTGACAATGATTATATTCGCTGCCTAATTTTCCTTTTAGGAATGTTGAAACTGTGTATTTTATTTTTTATTGTTGTATTTATATGTTCCGATTTTAGGCGCAAGGACAGGCAGTGATGATACGGATATCATATTTGGGGCCAGACGTACTTTACTTTCAGGAAACGTCGTCTAGACTGATAATCTAGTTCTTAGCGCGCCAACTGACCACCTTTCTTTCTCTTGAATGCTCTGCACTAAGACATATTAAATTATAACCATTATATGTCGTTAAAAGGAAAAAAATCACGACGGGCTTAAATAGGAATAAAAAATATTTATTTTACACAGAAGTCTTTAATTTTTATTTTACACAGAATACACAAGTATAAATGCATTAAAATATTCACAAACCTAAAATATTTCTCAAACAGATGACAATGTAATAAACTATATTAACGTAATTGCAGTACAGTTGGATGTATACAGTGCAAAAAAAATTGGATCACACTAGTTATTTTATGTACTTTAATGTTGCATTCAAATAAGGTACAGTTGCAAATTTACAGTTCAAATAAGGTAAGGTAGTATAGTTGGATATATACAGTGCAAAAAATACAATTGGATCACACTAGTTATTTTATATACTTTAATTTTGCATTCAAATAAGGTAAATCGTTTAATTCAGGTACAGAGTAGGGATATATTGTATGGAGGTATCGTATTGACGTTAGCAAGAAAATACTGATTATTAAACTTTCTAAGCTGAATATAAAACTTTCTAAAAATATCAAACTTTACTGAACTGCAAAAAAAAGCAGAACCTTCAGAATTTCGCAAATATCTTATATTCTAAAAAAATGCTTGCTAAAAATTATAACCGTATCAATAAGGTTTACCTTCTTATTATATAAAATTGTATAAATATAATGCTATCAAAGAACTGAAATGGACTAATTTTCATAATCTGTAAACCAAATCGTCGTCATGAAATTGTCTACAAATTGATTAAATAAGATCAACAAAATTTACACTGTTAAGAAAAATGGTTGGAAACTTAAAGAAATATTGACAAGTAACAATTTTCATTATGCGTGCAAACAAAGCATCAAAAACTTCACAGATCAAGATGATTGTTTTAATAAAGGTTGTAAAATAATAAGTATAACTGAAAACTTTGTATTTAAAGAAATATAACTTTATAAAGTTTTCTGCATCTAAAAGATTTGAACAAAGGGTACGATATTTTTTCATTGAATGGTTAGTATTTTGTCGGAATCTGTTTCAATTTATACAACAATTTTAATTAATAATTGCATTTAATTGGTATGTCAGTCTTCATATTTTTATTCACACATATTTCCTATTCAATATCAAATTCAAGGAATGAGTCGGAAAAATTTGAGCCACAGTTTTTTCTTATGATCAACTGCATTTCTTAAAGCAATATGTGAATCAATATATATATTTTACTAATTTGAGATTTTAATACACAAGTCCTGTTTACGACTTCTTTACACTATTTCGAAAAGATATGTGGCCAGACTCATTATGTATATTTCTGTGTGCGTGCGTTATGTGATACGTCGACTTAATAAGAAATACTCCTAATTCTATTGAAATTTATGTTTAAGCTAGTATGTAAGAACAAAATGGATTTTTCTTTTTATGTTCATGATTTAAACCAAAGTGTAATGGATCTAAAAAATTAAAATTTAGCACAATAGTTATAAAGTTACATACTGCGATTACGCAGCGGATAAAGCGGAGCATTAAATATCCATGTTTTCTGTGTTAGTTTTGCAGAACTTCTTGGACACACTAAATCGTTCCTTTTCCTGTAGAGAGCGCTTTCGTGCCTTTTGAAAATTTCCCTCCCTTTCTGTCATGTCATCTTCCTTTACTCCATTCAAATAATTTGATTTGCTATTTTCGCCCGTCGCAAAAACGGCACTTTCTGCAGCATTTAGACTGGCAGGATATACAGCCATTTCCTGATCTGAAGAAGAGATATTCAGCGATTCGAGATTCATTGCATTCTGGTTTCTAAACCCTGACACACATCCTTCAGCAATTGTATTCAATTCATGCCATTCAATCGTAGTCAGGTCGCACCCATTCCAGAGATTTTGTATGGAGTTCAATGCCATGGCAGAGGCATCATGCACTCCAAAATAGCAGAAGTACTTGCTTGCAATTGACAAACACATACAGAACGGTAGAAAATTATGGAAGCTATTGGGATTAAATCCATTAGGAAAAAATTTCTGCGAGAGTTGCTGAATATAGTCCATGTAATTGTCTCGATATCCACCGTGGGAGCCACAGAATTGACGAATGTCTTTTCGAAAATCCTTCTTATCCAGAAAAGTAACTGCATTTCGTATAGTTTGGTGGAAAGTGTTGTTTACAGTATCACCAACTGAATTGACATTTTCGTCATCGAAATGTAAAAATCCGTATATAAAATTCAATAAATCGTTGACGAATAAATGTTTTTCATTCATATCAATTTTTTTGCAAGGAAATTTATTTCACTGTTACAAAAGTATGTGAAAATTGAAGACACATTTCATGTCGCCCCTTACAGCACAGAATGCTATACGTATAAACGTAAAATCATGTTGCCAAATTTAAAATGTGCGTTGAAGTAAACTTTTCCTTCTTTCTTTATTCTTTCCTTTTCATAGGCTGCGTTCAGGATTTAAGCCCAGTTGCTCTGCTCGGAGAGTTGAGTCAGCATAAGCCAATTAAATTTCCCGAAATGATATATTCTATGACGTTTCAATCGCCCGATCGTCTCGGTCGTCAATTCTGAAAATGGCCATTGTTTGACAAGCAAATCTAGTTTAACCATTGACTAAATCCTCCAACATCCCATTTTTTCCTCCATGCAGGAGAATATTTACTGCAGTAGGTAGCTGGCAATTCTGTCGATTTGTCCCATTGTAATCGTACACAAACCTTTATATGCAATCATTGCTGATAATGTTCATCGCACTTATTGAATCCCTCTCCCCTTCTGACAAATCAATCTGGAGAGAAATTAAACGAGTGAAAAAACCTTACACACAGCTCCCACCCCTTCGTGCAAACAATGGAATGGCCTTTTCGAACCTGGATAAAGCTGATGCTCTTGCAGTCTGTTACAAAAAGCAATTTGAGATTGACATCCCTGATAATAATTTTCATATGCAAATCACCCAGTCTGTTGAAAACTTTCTAGCTACCTCCCACCCCGACCCTATCCCTCCCACCTCTCCTACAGAAATTCTTGAACACATCTACAAACTTAAAAATAAAAAAGCCCCCGGAAAAGATAAAATCTCAAATAGAGCACTCAAATTTCTTCCCCTTAACATCATATTTTTCTTAGTCCTTACCATTAATGCTTCCCTAAAACTCAGACATTTCCCCAAAATCTGGAAAACCGCTGTTATTATTCCCATTTACAAAGGAAAAGGTGACACCTCTGTTCCTGTTAATTACCGCCCCATCTCCCTCCTCTCCTCCCTTAGTAAACTTTGGGAACGAATAATTCAAACTAGACTGTACAGCTTCATTGACAGCAATGATATCCTGATCCCAGAACAGTTCGGCTTCCGACCCGCTCATTCCATCACACATCAACTTTTACGTGTAGTCGAATTTGTTGCTGAAGGATTTAAGGAAAAGCAGACCTCTGGGGCCCTTCTTCTGGACGTAAACAAGGCTTTTGACAAAACTTGGCATACTGGAATTCTCTTTAAATTGATTCAAATGAACTTCCCACCCCCTTTAATTCAAATCATCAATTCCTACCTTTCTAATAGAAACTTTCATGTCAGAATTCTTAACACTCTCTCTGCAAATAAACCCGTTAAAGCTGGAGTCCCCCAAGGTAGTATCCTTGTCCCCCTCCTCTTTAACCTTTACGTAAACGACATCCCCCGTTCCCCTCATACCTCCCTTTTCTTATACGCCGATGATACCTGTATCATCGCCGCCCTTAAAAATCTAAATTTTCTCCATATCCACCTTCAAAATCATATTGCCACCCTTGAAAATTACTACCATAAATGGAAAATTACCATCAATGCTCAAAAATCGCAAGCTATCTTTTTCTCTGGCATTCGTATCCCTCCCCCCTCTCATGGTTTGCAATCAACCCGTTTGTTTCTCACGTTCTGCCAAGTATCTCGGGGTCCATTTGGACAGCCGACTTACTTGGCAGCACCATCTCAAATATGTTATCAATAAATCTAAAAAACTGGCTGGCTCACTTAACCATCTGCTTTACTCAGACCACTTAGATCTCAGCAATAAAATTCTTCTTTATAAATCTTTAATTCAACCAATCCTGCTTTACGCCTGCCCAGTCTGGGGATTTGCCTGCAAAACTTCCATTGAAAAAGTGCAAACTGAACAAAACAGAATTCTTCGCATCATCAGAAAAGCTCCCAAATTTCTTCGCAATGATATTATTAGAAAAGATTTCAAAATCAAAACTATAAAATTTACCATCAGAAAGCAAGCAAAAAAATTTTTCAGAACATTCCTAGTATCCATAACGAAACTTTATTCAACCTCCCAGACTATGATCCCAGACTTTGTAGAAAGCGTCCCAGGGCAGTTTTATATGACCCCCCGTGAGCATTTACATTAAATTCTCCTTCCACATCCTCCTCTTTTAAATTTTTCATCAGTTCTCTGATCCCTTATTACTTGTCAAATCTTAAATCTTATATTTTAATTGATACACATACTTTTTTGCCTCTGATTAATAACAGAGGGCTGCACTTCTGCTACCACAGCTCTTTTCTCTCCTTCCCTCTGGAAGGTGCTACTGCATTTTGCAGTATTTTTCCTTTTCTTTTTTTTGTAGTCAACTCTATTCTGCTCAAATGATGTCAAGAATGCACATATTGTTTACAGATTGGAGGTAGAAGTCATTTGACTGGGGACTCCGTGACGATGCACATTAACAATAATGTTCATCGCGAGATTGGATATATATTTTAGTTTAGAAGACTCTTTAATCTCTCCATATATTTCCATTTTTGATTTTCAAGATTTTAAAAGCATTTTTTCTTTCCCTTTCATTAACTTGCAGTTCATCATTACTTGTTCTGGATCATTGATTTTTTTGCACTTTGATCATTATTCCCTAATACTTTCGTCGGTTTAAGGAAATGCTTGTAGTTTGTTTTGGATAGTTTGAATGTTGCAGTCATAGTTTTTGATATATGGATATATTTCCTTGTGTTTGGATTCTTTTAATTTCTTAGGGATCTGTCCTTTATTAATCGTAAGGTTAAGGTATTGATGTCTTATACTGTCTCTATTCCATACATCGGAGTATATTTTTGTGTAACTTTTCTTTGTGTAACTTCTCTTTCTCATTCAAATTGATGCCCGGTGTCCCGGTACACAAGCAAATTGAGTTTTGTTCTGGTCTTTTCTTATATTGTTTTCCATTTTGATTGTTTCTAATGCTGATTTGATGTTGGTTATAAATACATTTTTCATTTTTATCCACTATGTACTCTTTGGGCAAATTGATTCCAATTTTCTGCTGTATATATTGAGCAGCCCTTTGGAATTTTTAACCATCTCATTTATTATTTATTTATTTATCATATATTTTTTTCAATTCTATTTGCTTTCTGGGTGTCGTAATCGGCCTTGTTGAATTCTGCTCTCATAACATCATTAATGGACAATTTCGGTAAACCCCTGGTATTTTGATTGCGATATTCTGTAACTTATCATACTTTAAGTCTGATAAATTTTGGTTCTTCCAAGCCTTTCCGCCGCTCTATAGTCGATCTCTGCCTTTATATCTAGTTTTGTAATTCTTATCAGGATCATTGTATTAAGAGCCCAATATTTGCTAGTTAGTCTCTTTATTGTTCCTATCGATAGTTTCACTTTGGTCTCCGTAATTTTCATGCTCTTCCCAGGTCCAGTTCCTACACAAGTTCGGGCCTAAAATCCAGGTGGTTTTTCCCATTTTATTTCTTTGCTATAAACGATAATTTTACAGGTAAATGCTTTTCTTTTCGTAGAGAGATTTATTATTTTATTTTTCCCTGTTCTGAATTTTTCGAAAAATTTCCTCCTCACTTTTATCGCTGATTATTACAGTAATACCATTAGCATATATATAAATTTCCTTTTCTTTTCTTTATACTTTCCTACAAAACATTCATATAAATATTAAAAAAATGGGGAGATTATGCCATCTGTGGAATTCCTAGATTGAAATCAATCAGTTTCGTGCAATCACCTTTCCATTTATACAATGCTGAAAATACTGTTCGGATTACACTGGTCATTTTGTGTTCTTAAATATTTTTATCAAATATTATAATTCGTGTAATTTAGGAACAGAATAGGGATGTATTGTGTTGATGTTAACAAGACAATATTTAACTGAATATAAAAATTTCTAAAAATTTATTTAATTGCAAGATTATTATGAATATTCAGTAGTTTGCATTTACATTGTATCTAAGTCACATCATTTCAGCTCGTAATATTTTTAACTAATTTTTTTTTCTAGTAAAAGCCTTATTCTGCAACACTTAAGATATATATATAAGGTTGCGCTATTAGACACATAAGGCAGTCTTAAGTTATAATAGTTTTAGATGGTTCTGGATAACGCAACGTGTGCTGTTAACCTCAATTAACGCAAACATTTCATGTAATACGTTCATTTCCGATACCGTTTCCGGTTCTAGTTAACATACTGCGCGGGAAAAATTTAATGAAATCTATTACACTTGTTAAAAAACATAACAGTATCACACATTTTAGTGAAGAATCACAATTGTTTACCTTTGGGTTATATAAATTTGGATGAATATAATCCTATCAAATAGCAGAAATGGTCGTGTGTTCTTAATTGGTCTACTAAATTGTACTTGTTGTTGTTGTTGAAACCCAGACCGTCCGACCTACCAGAAAGGTGTAAGGTAACTGTTTGGACGGTCGGGAAGTGCCACCCAATTTAGACCGGAACCCAGTGGGGGAGGCATCCACAGGGACCGTACCCTCCTTCCCCTACCACCAACCTCTCGGAAGGACTTTCGGACCCACATGTTTAACGTGATCGTACTCCGCATGAACACGGCGGCAGTTTTGGCAGCGGCTGGAATCGAACCCGGGCCTACCGAGTGCAACTCCAGCGCGCTAACCAATGGGCTACCGCGCCCTAAATTGTACTTGTGTCGTTATGAAAATTTCTGCAATGTATTTAGTTGCAATCAAAAAATGTAACAGTTAAAAAATTAGCGAAATCTCGAAAAACTTTTACGATGAACAAACATGTATATTTGAATGTACTAACAAAGCATCTAAAACGTCACAAATCAAGTTGATAATGGTTGCAACAGAACATAATAAGAATGACAAATCTTTGCATATACAGAGACATTACATTAAAATGTTTTCTACATTTAAAAGATGTGGAACAAGGGTGCGATATGGCCTTTACCATTGAACGGAAAGTGTTGAGAGTATCTGAATTTATAACATACCGTACTTGATCGACGATTAATTATAATTATTAATTGGACCTTCTTTGGTATGTCACTGCTAACATTAATATCGACCCCTATTTCCATCTTTTATATTAAATTTAAAGAACGAGTAAGAAAAGATTTCGATAGATCATTTCTTTAATATTAACTGCAACTTTTAAAGCAATATGGGATTCAATAAATATTTTCTTCGAAATCAAGATTTCATAATTTAAATTTAGAGTTAAAATTTGGAAGAATAATTAAACTGCAAACTACGACTAGATACCGGAAAAAATTATATACAGTGATTTAAAAAGCTAAAATTTCAAATATTACAATCGGACTTTTACAGTGAAATATAGAACAACTACATCTTCGGCCACGGAGCAATTGCATAGAAGTAAAAAATGCTTAGTAATTTCTTACACAATACACAACTACCAAATTTTCAAGATGGATAACACGGGACGAGACTCAGCAAGTATTGGCTCAGCTAGTTAAATCATTAATAGAAGGTGTAATATATTTTTAAATGGTACTTGAAGGTGTAATATATTATTATCCTTATATACATAATGTATAAGGAAAGTATTGTGAGGGGGTAGAAAAATAGAGTTCCAGTTTTCGACGGGAGAGCACGTTTCAAGCATCCCTGATCAAGAATCAAACATTTTTGAGGTGATGTCTGTGTATGTGTGTGTTTGTGTGAAAGTATGTGTGTGTGAAAGTATGTGTGTGTGTTTGTATGTCAGAGAGTCTGTGGAGACGATATCTCATGATAAAATAGAGCGAATCGAAGGAAATTTGGTACAAAAATCACAATCCGTGAATACTGGAAGCCTTTTGTTTTAAAACGCAATCGAATGTTCAGAACCCCCTAAATTTTCTAGTAACATATTGAAAAAATCATCAAGAAAGCAAAACCTTTAATAAAGTTACGCAAATAGACATTTCGTAAGTAATATTTTCTTACAAAACGATTGACAAACTTTAGAACGTTAGCATGAACCGTTTTCGAGATATTACACATTTTTAAAATAAATTTATCAAAAAATCCCATAAATAAATGAAATATATTAATTGTTGAGAAACATATTCACTTTTCATATGTAATATCATGCGATAAATTGGGTGACATCAGTCTCGTGGATCTAGCTTGTTCCGTTCATGAGAAAAGATACATTGAGTAATACTTTTGTATTTGAAAGCCAATATTTTATCTGTTATAAGAATAACTCATTTATAACGCTTGGTGAGACTTTGGCTCCGAATTTGGCGGAAAGTCGCCAACTTGGCGACTTTTTTAAATGTTGCCAAATGAACGAAAATCTCGCCAAATGGATAAAAATCACACTAAATCAATGAAAATGACGACTAATTGACGAAAATTCAATATCTTGGAAAGAATATAAATATCTACTATTAGAAAAACCTACATTTTTATTGTAAAAGCAGTAAATTCATTGCATTATATAAGGAAAGTCATGTTTGGCCACATCAGATTATTTAGTTTTACATTCGAAGATTCAGATTTTTCTTCCTTTTCTATATTTTCGTTGCAATTTCTAACTATTCTGTGCTATCAGATTAAGTTTTGCATTTGAGCTACTAGATTGAAATGGATATATTTTCGACCATGTACTTAAATCCAACATTTTTAAATCATTGATGAAACGCGATTAGTAAAATATGTTTCCTTCAAGTGCTTATTAAGACATTTGTGAACCACTTTACATATCCATGATTTCCGGGTTTGTTTTGCTGAACTGTTTGGACATGGCAGTTTGTTTCTTTTCCTCCAGAGTATGCTTTTGTGCCTTTTTGCCTTTTGAAAATTCCCCTCATTTTTTATCACATCATTGTCCATTACATCAGTCAAAACGTTATATTTGCTACTTATTTATACTTAATTATATTATTATATTTGCGGCATATTGATTGCAAGGATATTCCGCCATTTTTTGATCTGAAGAAGGGATATTCGACGAGTCCACTTTCATTGAATTTTCTTTTAAGGGCACATATCATTCGGCAATTGCATTAAAAATATCCCATCACCCGTGGTCACCCCAGAGATCACTTATGTAGATAGAAGTAATGGTAGAGGCATCATGCACTTCTAAATTGCGGAAGTGCATACCTGCGATAATCATAGGCACACAGTACTGAAGAAATTCATCGAAGTTAATGGGATTTAAGCCATTAAAATATACCTGGGAGAGTTTCTGACTATACTTCACGTAACTGTAGTGTTTTACAAATTTGACAGTTTGCAGCAGATTAGAAATGTCTTGGTGAAAATGCATCGTACGTCTCATATATGAAACTGCATTTTATATATTTTGGTTGAATTTTTTGCTGCATACAGATTCACGGACTGAAGAATCTCTATCTTTCTCGAGAAGAAATATATCTGGTATTATAAAACCTATTAAATTTTTAACGTATAAATATTTCACACAGAAAGTCTTTGGTTTTTATTTTACACAATACATAAGTGCATTAAATATTAACACACCTGAAATATTTCTGAACTTGATGACAATGTAATAAACTATATTAACGTATTTGCAGTACAGTTAGATGTATATAGTGCGAAAAATACAATTGGATTACACTAGTTATTTTATATACTTTAATATTGCATTCAAATGTGGTAAATCGTTTAATTCAGGTACATAGTAGAGATATATTGTATGGAGGTATCGTATTGACGTTAGCAAGAAAATACTGATTATTAAACATTCTAAGCAGAATATAAAACTTTCTAAAAATAACAAAATTTACTCAACTGCAAAAAAGGGCGAACCTTCAGTATTTTTCAATTATCCTATATCATATACACAGCACCATTTCAGCTCGTAATATTTATAACTGAAAAAAAATGCTTTCTAGTAAAATATTTATTATGAAATGTTTAAGATATATACGTAAGGTTGCAATATGAGGCACGCAAGAAAATCTTATATTACACCAGCTTTAGATGGTTCTGAATGACATAACATATACTGTTAATTTTAATTGGCGCACCCACTTTATGTATCCTGGTTTATCCCCCTTAGGTTCATTCTTGTTCGCGATATTGATTCTAGATATGGCATACAGCGTTAAAAAATGTAAAATAAAAATGTAAAATAAAATTTGCTGAGCCTACTAAAATTTATAACCGCATCAATAAAGTTTACCTTCTTATTATATAAAATTGGGTGAATATAATACTATCAAGGAGCTGAAATGAACTAATTTTCATAATCTGTATACAAAAATGTCATCATGAAAATGTCTACAATGTGAATTATATATGTGATTAATATGATATATGACAGCAAATACGATCAGCAAAAATTCCACTGTTAAGAAAAATGGATGAAAACTCAAAGAAATATTAACACGTTTCATTGTGTGTGCAAACAAAGCATCAAATACTTCACAGATCAAGATGGTTGTTTTTATAAGGGTTGAAAAATAAAAAGTTTGACGGAAAACTTTGTATTTAACGAAATATAACTTGATAATGCTTTCTGCATCTAAGAGATTTGAAACAAGGATACGATATTTTTATCATTGAATGGATGGTATTATGACTGTATTTTATTTAATTTATAACACACCTTAACCTTATCAACATTCAACATTAATTAATAATTGTGTTTAATTGGTATGTCAGTGAACATATTTTTATTCACCCATATTTCCTTTTCTAAATTAAATTTAAGGACGGAGTCAAAAAATTTGCGTCACAGTTTTTCCTTATGATCAACTGCATTTCTTAAAGCAATATGTGATACAACAGGTAGTTTCTACAAATTTGAGATTTTAAAACACAAGTCCGGTTTACGACTTCTTTACTCTATTTCGAAAATATAAGTGGCCAGACTCATTCTGTTTATTTGTGTGTGCGTGCATTATCTGATACGTCGACTAAATAAGAAATACCCCTAATGCTATTGAATTTTATGTTTAAGCTAGTCATATAAAAACAAAATGGTTTTTTTTATGTTCATGATTTAAACCAAAGTGTAATGGAGCTATAAAATTAAAATTTAGTACAATAGTAATAAAGTTACATACTGCGATTACACTCCAGATACAATAACATACTATGATAAAATTTCAAATATTCCAACTTCCAATCGGCCTTTTAACACAGTGCAATATAGAGCAATGACATGGTCGGCCACTATGGGTAAATGCATAAAAGTAAAAAAAAGTTTAGTACTTTGTTACCTAATACACAAGCAGTCAAATCTTTCAATATAGTAGTTTCACCAGTGTCATCATCACTTGTAGGTGTTGAGAGGTGTTGTTGTAGGTGTTGTTGTTGAGACCCAGACCGTCCGACCTACCAGAAAGGGATCACTTGTAGGTGTATTATATTTCTAAATGCGTATTTTTTTTCTCAATCGAAGATTTTGGCTTTCTTCCATTTTTATATATTCATTGAAATTTCAAACTAATTTGTACCACAAGATGATTTATGCATTTGAGCTGCCAGTATATTACGATTATATTATGCTTGATGTACTATGACCTAACCTCTTAAATCCAATTCATTGTTTAAACACGATTAATAAAATGTATTTGGTTTTGGTGCATAATAAAACATTTGTGATCAGCATTAAATATCCATGTTTTCTGGTTCAGTTTTGCAGAACTTCTTGGACAGAGTACACTGTTCCTCTTCTTGCAGAGGGCGCTTTCGTGCCTTTTGAAGATTTTCCTCACTTTTTGTCACGTTATCTTCCATTACTCTATTCAAATCATTTAATTTGCTATTTTCACACGTCACATTAACACCACTTTTTGCGGAATTTAGATTGGCAGGATCTTCAGCCATTTCTTGATCTGAAGAAGAGACATTCGGCCATTCGAGGATCACGTTATTCTTTTCCATGAACCATGACACACATCCTACAGCAATTGTATCCAATTCATGCCATCTAACAGTAGTCATGTTGCAGTCACTCCAGAGATTTAGTATGGATTTGAATGCTATCGTAAAGGCACCAAGCAGTCCAAGAAAGCGAAAGTGCTTGCTTGCCAGAGACATGTGCATACAAAACGGTAGAAAATTATGGAGGCTATTGGAATTAAATCCATTAGGAAAATATTTCTGGGAGGCTTGCTGAATATAGTCCATGAACCTGCGTCGATTTACAGTTCTGTCAGTGCCAAAGATTTGAAAATGGGCTTCTCGAAAATTTATCGTATAATCCAAAAACCTTAGTGCATTTTGTATAGTTTGGTTGAATCTGCTGTTGCATACAGGGTCATCAACTGAAATGACTCTTTTGTCATCGAAATGGAAATAGCTGTATATGAAATTCATTAAATCTTTGAGGAATAAATGCTTTTCAGCCATATCACTTTTGTTTAGTTAGCAAGTTTATTGCACCGTTACAAAGATATGTGAAAATAAAAGACACATTTCATGACGCCCCTAACGCCGTACTTCTAAAAGTAAAATCATCAGACAATGTTGCCAACTGTAAAATGTGCGTTGAAGTACACTTTTCCTTCTTTCTTTATTCTTTCCTTTTCATAGGCTGCGTTCAGGATTTAAGCCCAGTTGCCCCGTTCGGAGAGTTGCGTCAGCACAAGCCAATTAAATTCCTGGAAATGATCTATTTTGTGACGTTTCAATCGCCCGATGGCCTCAGTCGTCAATTATGAAAATGGCCATAGCTTGAGAAGCAAATCTTGTTTGACCATTGACTAAAACCTCCAACATATCATTTTTTCCCTCCATGCAGGAGACTATTTTACTGCAGTAGGTAGCTGGCAATTCTGTCTATTTGTCCCATTGTATTCGTACACAAACCTTTATATGCAATCATTGCTAATAATATTCATCGCGAGATTGGATATTTATTTTAGTATAGATGACTGTTAAAACTCTCCATACAATTTCATTTTTGGTTTTCAAGATTTTAAAAGCATTTTCGCACCCTTTCATTAACTTGCAGTTCATCATTACTTGTTATGTATCATTGATTTTTTTGCACTTTGAGCATTATTCGCTAATACTTGTGTCGGTTTAAGAAAAGTTCTTATAGTCTGTTTTGGATAGTTTGAATTTTACCGTCATAGTTTTTGATGTATGGATATTTGTCCTTGTGTTTGGATTCTTCTCATTTGTGGGGGAGCTGTGCTTTCTTCTTCGTTTGGTTAAGGTATTGATGTCTTCGACTGTCTCTATTCCATACATCGGAGTATATTTTTGTTTAACTTCTATTTTAGTGAGTTCATCAGATTTCTCATTCCCGCGTGTCCCGGTACCCAAACAAATTAAGTTTTAATTTTGAAGTTTTCTGATTTAGTTTTCAATTTTCATTTCTTCTAATGCTGATTTGTTGTTGGTTATAATTACATTTTTTTATCCGCTATGTACTCTATGGGTTATTTGATTACAATTTCCTGCTGTATATATTGAGCAGCATCTTCATAACATCTCTGGCTATTTTTGTCTGTATAAATTACAAATCCCATTCCGTTTTCCATTTTAGATTCAACCGTAGTATTCATTGCGTTTGCTTGTCTTTTTCTTCTTAAATGTTTCGACCATTAAAGGGAACTTCTTTTGGATGGGCATTTTGGAAATCCAGATCTTTTGTCTTTATACTGAATTTTTCCCCCGGAGGACTACCGACATCTTTCAATTTGTTATTTGGAATTAAGTTATCCTTTTTATGAAGTCTTTTTTTTTTCAGATTTTTAGTGGCTCATGTGTTCTTTTTTCTATTTTGTAATTAAAATATTTCTATTCATATACCATTTTTTATTTTTATTATCTCATTCATTATCATGCATTTTTTTCAATTTTATTTGTCTTATGGGTGTCGTAATCGGACATGTTGAATTCTGCTCTCATAACATCATTAATGGACCATTTCGGTAAGCCCCTGGCATTTTGATTGCGATATTCTCTAACTTACCATATTTTAGTCAAATAAATTTTGGTTCTTCAAGTCTTATCTCCGCTGCGTAGTCGATCTGTGCGTTTATATCTTGTTTTGTAATTCTTATCAGGATCACTGTATTAAGACCCAAATATATGCTAGTTAGCCACTTCATTGTTCCTTTCGATTGTTTCACTTTGATCTACGCAATTTTTATGCTCTTCCCAGCTCCAGTTCTTATACAAGGTGAGGCCTAAAATACAGGTGGTTTTTTCACGTTTCATTTCTTTGCTATTAATAATAATTTTACAGAGCTAATGCTTTCCTTTTCGGAGAGAGATTTATGATTTTATTTTTCCCAGTTGATAATTCCATGTTCTTCTCTTTAGTCTATTTTGTCATATTTACTACTTTGTCCTAGATTTTTCGGAAAATTCCCTCCTCACTTTTATCCCTGATTATTACAGTAATATCATTAGCATATATATAAATTTATTTTTCTTTCTTTTTATATTTTCCTTCAAATCATTCTTGTAAATATTAAAAAGAAATGAGGAGATTATGTAACCTGTGGAACTCCTAGCTTGAAATCAGTCACTTTCGTGCAATGAACCTTCCATTTAACTTGGACTTTTCTGTTAGTCCAAAAGTAGTATATCCACTTGAAAATGCCAAAGGGGAAACGGAGGGAAAGGAGATTTATAATAAGTATCCCTCTATCCACGTGGTCATAAGCACATTTGATGTAATAAGCTATGGCCACCACAGATTTATTTTCCTGTCTATGATTCGTAATTGAAAGACTTATGTCATCTAGACATTGTGTAGCATCTATACCTCTTCGAAAACCGTAGACACTGTGACTGAGAATATATTTAAGAGCCTACTATTCGAGCCAGTTTAAAATTACTCTGTCGGCAATTTTAGCGATCAAGGATGTCAACGCATTTGGACGGTAGTTTTCAACCTGGTGTTTGCTTTTACGTTGTTTAGTAACTGTTACAGTCACCGTTACAGTCTTCCAATCATTGCGGTATCTGGTGTTATGGGATAGAGTCGAGAATGATATAGCAGCCGGTTAATAGGGATTTTTTCCGGTAGGTTCAAAATTTATTTTCTACAAATTTGATCCGGTCCCGTCGCTTTTTGTCTTTCGTCTCTTTAATTGCAAGGTCGATTTCATGAGAAGTGACTATGTATTTCATGGGTTGCGATCTTCTCTTTATATTTTATTTCTGTCTTGATTTCTTAATAATCTATGCTCCTGTTGTCACTGCAATGTGTCTGCTTGTTCTTTTTTCCCAATAAATGCGATTCCTTCCGCATTTATACTATTTCTTACTTCTTCTTCCCTGTTTTGCCAGGTTTTAAGGTTATTAGAAATGTGTTATAATCGTCCTTTGGCGACTTTATCTCTTCTAGTATATTGTACCAATACTTTTTCTATTCTTCTCATTATTTTTCGGTACCTTGAGTTTTGTTTCTTATATTTGTTCAAAGTTTCATCGTTTAATTCTATGTTCGCTAGTTTGTTAGGCCTTTAGTGATTGCTCTATGTTTTGTCACATTTTGTATTCCATCAACGGGAGGTTTGTCTAAAATTTGTAATTTTCATAGTGTTCGTCCTTTCCGCTCTCGCATATTTGATTCCTATTTTTAACACTTTACAACAAAGTTGAAAGTGTTTATGACTTTGTTTATTCTGTCTGTCTGTTTGTCTGTCTGTCTGTCTGTCTGTCTGTCCGTTAGCACGATAACTGTCGTAAAAATGACTTAATCAAAATGGAATTTTAGTATGTTGTTCAGACGGTCTGTACGACCTATGGGAATATAAATGGATAATATCACCCAATTAGTTTTGGATTGAACCCGGGTTGAAGAAATGAAATACATTGAGCCCTATGGGACCTAATTTTTTAAGCGGATTTAAAATTCACAAATTGCTTAGAAAATTTTAGGTAATATTCAAATTGCTCCATAAAATATATAAAAAAAATTCAACGAAATATATTCAGTAGTTTTTTTAAATTAAATTTAAATAATAATTACACCTCTTATATGAAACGATCACGTGACCATGATATGAAAAGATCACATGACCCACTTTATAATGATATATGGCATCCATCTTGTTTCAAAATCGTGATTTTATTAAGTTCTTTTTAATTCATATTGAGTGTTGTATCCGTCCTAAAACTACTTTATTTTTGCTTAAATATTGTGCTTCTACATACTGAAACAACGCAAATACAATATATTTGAGGTTAAATGATTTTCCAAATTTGATTATTTATACAACGAAACCTATATTTTACTTATGTAAAATGTAAACAGCAAAATATATAGAATGAGTTGTATTAGAATAGTTGTATTTCTTTAACACAAAATAATTTAGTCCATGGAGTCTGCATGGCTCATATGAATGATTTTTTTCGATGAAGTTTTAAGCATAGAGTTTAATTACTTTTAGCTCCATGGTCTTAGTTTTTAAATAAAATAAATTATTATAGTATTGTGATGAGTAAAATGAATGGGAGAAAGTTATGAATGAAATGCTGTTTTAGAGATCCAGGCGTGTTATTTTTTCTATGACGTCTGAATTAATTTCAGTTGTTTACGATATGAAGTTTTCAAATAAAATAAATTATCGTAGTAGTATGATAGTTTTAAAAATATTACCGTGGAATGTATCGCATTTTAGAGATATTTAAACCAGGCAATTTATATTTCAATGCCGTCATTTGAATGAAGCTCATTTTTTTCAATAAAGATTTAAGTTTTCAAATATAATAAATTAATGTAGTATTGTGATAAGTTTTAATATATTACCGAGGAATGTCTTGCATTTTCGACTTTTTTAAATAAAATTGCATTGAAGTTGGAAAGAGTTTCAAAATCAATGCTTTTAAGCATGATTGATCTTTCTTGTTAACTTCGGAATTTTTCGCTGGTACAGTTTTTTTCTAGAACGTTTTTATATTATTCCCAGTTTGAAAAATTCCTATTTATTACAATTTGGAATTTTGCGTTGGTACTGTTTTTTTCTAGAACGTTTTTATATTTTTCCCAGTTTGTAAAATTCCTATTTTTTACCTTTTGCCACTTTTTCACATTATCAAGCATTTATGTTGATGACCGGGTAGTGATCACTTCTGTTGCTGTCTTATATAATTTACCATTCGCATGGGTGGAGTAAATCATTGGATATAATCGTGACATCTAGTCCTGAGTTGGTTATATTATATCTTGTTTATGTTGGATTACTTTTTTTCAAATTATAGCTGTTGTTATCCATTGGACATTATAGTAAGGTTGGTCTTTCCTTGATTTTGGTCCTGATTTCCCATGTCTTTGATTTTTTCATTGACGTCACCACAGAATCTCAACATTTTGCGTTACGCTGTAGTTTATTAATTGTACACGAAACCACATTCAATCTGAATATTACATATTCTGAAAGTGTTAGAAAGTTTAGAGGAACATGTTTTAAATACAGTTGTATACAATGCGAACATTTACTATTGGATTACACTAATAATTTTGTACATTTAAATGTTTTTGTCAAATAGATGTAAAAGGTAACTCGTCAATAGGTAAGTCATGTAATTCTGGAACAGAATAGGCAGGGTATTGGGTTGATGTTAACAAGATAATACTTAGCTGAATATAAAACTTTCTAAAAATTTCAAAATTTACTCAACTGCAAAAATATACTGAAACTTCGTTAGTTTTCATTTATATTGAATCTAATTCACAGCATTTCAGCTCGTAATATTTTTAACTAAAAAATTATTTTCTAGTAAAGGCCTTATTCTCTAGTACTTAAGTCATATGAATACGGTTTCGCTATAAGACACATAGGGCAGTCTTAATTCATACCAGCTTCAGATGGTTCTGGATGACGTAATAAAAACTGTTAATTGTAATTGTTGTACTCCCATTAAGCAATATGTTCATGTACTGTTAACTCTATGTAACTCAAACACTTTATGTCATAAGTTCAGCCTAATCCCCGATACCGATTCTTTTTCTAGATGGATTGCTGCGAGGGAAGAAATTAAATTAAAATATTCTACACTTGCTAAAAAGTATAACCGTATCGCACATTTGAGTTAAGAATCACAACTGTTTACCCCTTGAGTATTATAAATTCGGGTGAATATCATCCTGTCAAATAGCAGAAATGGGCTTGTGTTCCAAATTTATCTACCAAATTGTACTTGCGTCGTTATGAATTTTGGCAGTGTGATTAGATGCAATCAACAATAGTAACACTTAAGAAATGGGCGAAAACGCGAAAAATTTTAACAAGGAACACGCATGCACTCACTTCCAAAAGTTAAACATTATTGCTGTTTATGTGAAAATTTCAGGAAATCTACATCGGAATGGGGGGGGGGGGAACCGCAGTGTGTGGGTGAAATAGGGTTTCAAAAGAGGAAACCAATGCAAAACAAGGATAACAATGACTTTTATTATCCAGAGAAAAGGGTTGAAAAACAAAAGGGTCACAATACGAGTGTCCACTTCAGTGAAACAGAATGATTAAAACAATGTGATGCTGCAGTTTAATGCGGTGTTGTTGTTGTTGTTGTTGAAACCCAGACCGTCCGACCTACCAGAAAGGTGTAAGGTAACTGTTTGGACGGTCAGGAAGTGCTACACAATTTAGACCGGAACCCAGTGGGGGAGGCATCCACAGGGACCGTACCCTCCTTCCCCTACCACCAACCTCTCGGAAGGACTTTCGGACCCACATGTTTAACGTGATCGTACTCCGCATGAACACGGCGGCAGTTTTGGCAGTGGCTGGAATCGAAGCCGGGCCTACCGAGTGCAACTCCAGCGCGCTAACCAATGGGCTACCGCGCCCGTGTTTAATGCGGTGTGTGGGAACCTTGGGTAGCCACGCATGCTGCACAGTGATTTCCTAGACTTTCAATGAGGATTTGGATGAGTTATGTGCTCAAAGAATTCCAAGCCTCATGGAGAGCAGTTTTCAATCTCGGAACGTAGCTTGTTGGATAGCGAAGGGCTGCAATATATCTCCCGAGTATATCCCACGCATGCTCTATTGGATTCAATTCAGAAGAGTTGACAGACCACTGCATGTGCTGGATATCTTCAGTTTCAAGGAAGTCGTCGACCAAGACCGCAGGCTGAGGAGTCGCGTTATCATCCATGAATATGGTATCAGGACCAACAGCACCTCGACACAATCGAACAATAGGCTCAAACACTTCATTTCTGTACCTTTGACCGGTAACGGACCTCATGTCAAATATGTGGAGGTTTGTGCGGCTGTTCATCATGATGCCTATCCAGGACATGACTCCCCCAAACGAAAACGATATCTTTCCGTGATGTTTTCCATGTGAAAACGGGTGCCACGTTCTCTCTAGATCGTGGTACGAGGAGAGTCAGTATGCAGGCTAAACCTGGAACTCGTCACTGAACATGCCATTGCCCCACTCTCGTCCACTACACTGCCGATGCTCCAAACTCCACTGTAAAAGCGCACGTTTCTGTGCATTCATCAGGGTGATCCAAACTGACGGTCGTCTGGAATAGAGGCTAACGTGTCTGAGTGTCCTGTAAACAGTTGTCTGTCCTGTAAACAGTTGTCTGTCCTGTAAACAGAACTGATCGTCGGGTAATATCTCCAGTGGTTTGGAACCTTTGACATAGTCTGAAGATTACACACTGAGGCACATTTAGAATTCGAGGCGCCTCGGTATAGAATCGACCGAATTCCATCATTCCAAGAATTCGTCCCTTCAAAAACATGTCCAGTTGGCATCTTTGCGACATCTTTCGTCCTTTCTTATTGTTAACAACGCTCCGTATCCCAGCAATTGCGAAATTCTGTCTCAACTGGCCATGCCGCTCGATGCCGTTTTATACTCGCTCCGATTGCGCATGTCTGCGTCGACTGAATTATTTTGCAAATGCACAATGATTTACTTTGTCAATTATTCTCTACAATTAATTGTGAATCATTGTATTCATATTAACTCCGAATTTTTCGCAATTTACGAATTATACTTAAACTTTGGACATGAGTGTATGTCATTGAACGTGCTAACAAAGCATCTAAACTATCACAAATCAAGTTGATAAGGATTGCAATAAAATATAAGAAGATTGACTATAAAATTTGTATTTACAGAGATATTACTTTATAATATTTTCTACATTTAGAAGATTTGGCACTTCTGAAATGTGATACGTTAATTAAAGAAGAAATACCCCTAATGCTATTGCATTTTATGCTTGGGTGCAATATATTAAAAAAACTAAAGTTAAATGGAATTTTTAATAGTGTTCATGACGTAAACTTCTATGGAGCTAGGGAGTTAAAATTTGGCACAATAACAATAAAACTGCATACTGTCACTACATGCCGGATAGAATTATATACTGAGATTTAAGAAGCTATGATTTTAAATATTCCAACTTCCAATCAGCCTTTCTATGCAGTGCAATTTAGAACAACTACATGTTCCATGTTCGGACACTGAGAAATTGCATAGCAGTACAAAATGCTTATTGTATAAAAATAAAAAATATGATGTGGGCAGCACATGGCTTTTCTTATATAGTGCAATGAATTTACTTCCTTCACAGTGAAAAAAAATATATAAAAATTGTATAGAACCTGGATCTACGAACTGGCCAGGCGACGCTCTACCGTTGAGCTACTGGAGACGAAGTTTCAAGTTTTTGTTGTTGAAATGGATGTATAAGATCCATGACAAGCAGTATTTAACTTTGAATTGTACATTTGTGACTTTTCTGAATGTCAACATGCAAAACTTTTCCGTACCCAATTAACTTATATTTCGCGCAACTTTAAGTTAATAATTACCAATAGTCTTCTCATCCTCAATAAGTAATATAGTCTATATATTAAAATATGTAAATAATAAATTCATCAATTAGGCGTTATTTCATTAACTTGGCGTCATTTCTATAATTTTGACGATATGTTCGCCCATCTGGGGCTAAATATTGTTATGAAATGCATACCCCTGGTTAATTAATTATTTCTAAATTTCATTTTCGAAAACGCTTTTTCAAAAATCTATTTATTCTTTCGTATTCTGCAAATTTTAATTTGCGCCATTTTTGAATCTGAATTGCTGTTCTTAAAAATAAATTGTAGTCCAACTGATAAATGGCCAAATCTGTCACTTGCCTTCTTAAAATCTCTCGGTCTACGTTAACAACCATTCGCGCTTTGATACATGATGACGTTTCATTATTTTCACGCGATACATATTTTTTATATGAAAAGATATAGGAATTATTTTCTGTGGCGTCACGAGCGCGTATTAACATTAAAAACGTTAAGTAAAAATTAAAGTAAGTAGTTTTTCAGTTGGCGAGCAACTCGGGAAGAAGAAGGACGTACGTTGCCTTTGTGGGCAGAAAAAAAATGGCTAAACTTATTATTCTTAATTTGATTATGTTAATTTATTAAAAAATATAAAATGACAATATGAAATTATCATGTCTTGGTTACAGTGAAGAAACAAAAAGTTATTTTATACGAAGGTGAGATGTTGAGGATATGCATTTGTTAAAAATAATATTCCATCATGTTAGATGTATTATAGCATTTATCTTAGCATGTCAATCTACTGTATAAAGAGTTGTAAAAAAAGATTATAATATCTAGATTGTCTTGAACATGCTAAATAAAAGAAGTGAAACCTAAGAAGATAATTTTATTTTCATCAAGATGATCTGATCTCACTTTCGAACATTGCCATTTTGCCATTCGAGAACACTTGTGAATATTTAACGTCATTGATCCGGATCTTCCACAATTCCAATTAGTAATATCCTGCTACCAAAGTCTCGAGTCCAATTTCATCTGTATGGTAGTCGGTCATATTTATCATCAAACGTTCGCCTGCAGTACTGGACCTTCCTAATAGTTGAGAACTCCCATATACAATCACATCCAACTTGTGTGCTAGCCAACTTAACAACAAAATTCATAATTTGGCGATATGTCAATAGATTATTCACAAAGTTCATTAAATATGTCTACAAGTGTTGAAGCCAAATGGGGAGCAGAGCTTTCAATAGGAGTACACTAGAAGGTATGCTCGTCATATGACGGAATTAAAAATTTGCAAAACGCTTCCTTCCATTTAGTGTCATTTTTATCAATTTCGCGAAATTTTTATCCATTTTAGGGCACTTTCGTTAATTTTGCAATATTTAAAACGTCGCCAAGTTGACGACATCCCGCTAAAGATATTGAGTTTTCATCAATTACACGTCATTTGCATCGATTTAGCATCATTTTTATCAATTTAGCGAATTTTTTGTTAATTTGGCAACATTAAAAAAAGTCGGCAAGTGGCGATATTCCGTAAAATATGTCGTCAAAATATAGAAAAAAGTTATAGACGGAGAAATAGATTATTATTATAATCTATAAATGACTATTGGTGTCCATATTATTGGTGTCCATATTGGTGTATATTTTCTCATGAATGGAACGCTCTAGATCCACGAGAATGATGTCAACAAAATTATCGCATTATATTACATATGAAAAGTGAACATACATATTTCACAATTCTTTGAGGTTTTTTTAATGTGATTTTTGATACATTAATTTGAAAATTGTGAGATATCTCAAGAACGGTTCATTTTAGCGTTCTAAAGTTTGTCAATCGTTTTCTACGAAAAAACTGCTTAATAAATAATTATTTTCTTAATTTTATAAAAGTGTTGATATTTTGATGATTTTTTCAAAATTTCACTCGAAAATTTAGCGGGGTGTTGGTAACGTTTAGGGCGATGTGCGTTTAAGAACAATAATCTTCCAATAGTCACAGATTGTAAATTCGTGTACCAAATTTCGTTCGAATCACTCCATTTGTGCGTGAGATATCGTCTCCACAGAATCACTGACACACACACGAACATCATTTCAAAAACGTTTGATTCGTGTTCAGGGTTGCTTGAAACGTACATTGCCGTCATTTGAAAGAAATTCATTGGTTTGGATACTCACTAAACTTTCAAATGCCATATTTCGCACACTTCGATTATAAATATTATGAATCTAAGCAGTTGACATTGATTAAGATATTTTTGCAGCCATATTTCTCATTTACAAAAGTTGCAAATGTGTGTTTAATTCATTACTGTTGCATTTATGTGTTCCGATTTTAGGCGTGAGGTTGGGCATTAATGATCTGGATAGGGTGTTTGGGGCCAGACGTACATTACTTGTAGGGAATGCAACCTTACTGGCACATTATATAGTACTTATTGCGACCACTGACTCATTTTATTTTCTCAAGTAAGAGCAGAAGCTTTGTGATACGACAAATTGGTTTATTTTTGGGTTTGGATACTAAATTTTATTGGGTTGGATACTCACTTATATTTCCATTTACATGTTTTTACCACTTGCTATACATATATTATGGATCTAAGCAGTTGACAGAGATCAAGAAAATTTTTCTACCTAATTGTATTGAATTTGAGTGTTTTATTCATTATTGTTATATTTACGTGTTCCGCTGATATGGATATCGTGGTTGGGGCTAGACGAATCTGTGGGAAGTGCAGCCCTACTGACTGACAATCTGGTACTTAGTGCGACTGCCAAGAGTTATATTTTCTTACCACAAAGCTCAAGTTTATTCGAATGGAAGCGAATAAAAGTAGGAAAATCAAGACAGACTTAAAGAAAAATAAACAAAAAAGATCAAGCATGCTTAAAGCATTGATGATGAAACACTTTCCAACTTCAATGCAATTTTATTTAAACATCTCTAAAATGCAATGCATTCCTTAGTAGTATTTTAAAACTTATCACAATACTACATTAATTTATTATATTTGAAAACTTAAACCTTCATCGAAAGAAATTAACTTCATTCAAATGGCGACATTGAAATATAAATTGCCTGGTTTAAACATCTCTAAAATGCGATACATTCTTCGGTAATATTTTTAAAATCATCATAATACTACAATAATTTATTATATTTGAAAACTTCATCGAAAACAACTGACATTCATTCAAATCACGTCATAGAAAAAATAGCACGCCTGGCTCTCTCTATAAAAGCAGCATTTCATTCATAACATTTTCCCATTCATTTCATTCATCACAGCACTATAATAATTTATTTTATTTAAAAATTAAGACCATGGAGCTACAAATAATTAAATTCTATGCTTAAAACTTCATCGAAGAAAATTGTCCGCTGTACAAAATCAATGAATATTTCATTCATATCAGCTATGCAGACTCCATGAGCTAAATACTTTTGCGTTAAAAAAATACAGCAATTCTTATACAACTCATCCTACATATTTTGCTGTTTACATTTTACATAAGTGAATGGTGGATACAGATGATGGTCTGGGTATCGTAGTTAAGACAAGATTTGTCATGTTTTGAAGGAAATGCAGTTCTACTGACTGATAATCTAGTACATAGTGCGACCACTAAGAGTTATATTAGTCTTACCACAAAGCTCAAGTTTATTTCATTGGAGGTCGTTAAACGTAGGAAATCGTCATAGTGATTTATGACATTATGAGTGTGAAACACGACATTTTTCATTTCTTTCCGAAAACGTTCTCTTTCGGAATCCATTTTTATTCCAAGGTTTTAATTCTGTTCGAGTTTGCACTTTTCATACTGAAAGCGTGGGATCTCGTTTCTGCAGATGTTCCGAGTAATTTCTTACTTCTTTAATTATTGCGCAGGGCAGTGGTTTCGATTCTACAGACAGTAACGCGAGGTTGCCGCACAAATCCGTTGGATGCTACTTTAATGTCATGCAGGGAGTTGAAGGTCGAGGCGACCTGGATTCCATTTTTCACAGTAGAGGGGCTCTCTTGGCCCTGAGTTTTCGTGGGAGAAGGAGCTTTTATTTCTCGCTCCGAAAGACTGGACACAAAGGAACTTACGACCCAACGGTCATTTTTGTGTTTCGGATTACAACTTTGATTCAGAAGGAATCTTATAATCCGAGTGGGCCAGCAATGGATTTAATTACTATTTACTAAAATTTTCTTCTCTCTTTCAGAGGCCCAGAAGGAATTGCCGGGCGTATAATATTTAACGACTCGGAAGTGAATCCTAACAGTTAATGCCAAGTTTGTGGAAAGGTCCGGTATTGACTCCTCAGTGTCCGGTGTTCTGAAGTTTAAAACCCGAGCGATGAATTCAGCTAAGAGCTATGTGTCTTCATCAAAAGTGTGTGAACGATTTAGAGCCTTGATCGAAAATAGAGATCTTGAGTCGAAGTACTCATCTCTGAATTCAGTGATAATGGGAAAGAGCTATTTGAAATCAGTGTTTGTTCCATCAGATAAGTGGTGTAAATTTATTTAGTGAGAACATCGAAATTCGACTTAATTGCATCTGGAAGCGATTGCTCACTAGGTTAAATTCCTTGTGATTGAAGGAAATGAGGGATGTTGTTCCATGAGGATGTTGTTCCATTAATTATTTGCTGTGTTCCATTAATTTATGTTTTATTACGTAGATAAATTGAAGGAGTAATATTCTGATTAAGTGAAAAGGCCAAATATTATCTAAACGTAGTTAATACAAGAAATTGGCCAGAGTTGTTTGTCTTCATTATTTCTATAATTTTATGATATATATATTTAATTATTTCAATAAAAAAAAGAGTTTATTTAAAATAATTTTGACTCATGTTTGCCCAACTTGATGTGGTTACTTTGTTGCCTGCCTGTGTGTCCAGTTTGCATTTTGTAAGCCTGGGCAGCCGTACCTGGTGTTATTGACAAATCACAACTCAAAGAAAAATCTGTAGCAAGTAAGTCGCACTTAATATCTAATTTATTCTGGGTTGTGTGATCCTTGGAAGGGGGCTTAATTTCAGATTTCTTTTCCGCCTCCGGTATGTTCCGAAGTAATTTCTTACTTCTTTAATTATTGCGCAGAGCAGTGGTTTCGATTCTGCAGACAGTGACGCGAGGTTGCCGCAAAAATCCGTTGGATGCTACTTTAATGTCATGCAGGGAGTTGAAGGTCGAGGCGACCTGGATTCCATTTTTCACAGTAGAGGGGCTCTCTTGGCCCTGAGTTTTCGTGGGAGAAGGAGCTTTTATTTCTCGCTCCGAAAGACTGGACACAAAGGAATTTACGACCCAACGGTCATTTTTGTGTTTCGGATTACAACTTTGATTCAGAAGGAATCTTATAATCCGTGTGGGCCAAGACAATTACTTTTATTTCTAAATTATTAATTATTCCTTTATTTATTTCAGATTTAATTTCGGAAAATTCTGGAGATTTGGATTAAAGAATCGATCGCGATGTTGTACAGTATGACTAGATTGGGATACATACCGAAGACTCATTTCATTGCTTCATATAAGTTTTGGCATTATTTTGGACGTTCTACCGTGAATACAGTCTAGGTGTTGGTATTATTTCTACCAAGATCGTTGAGTGTTGAAGACCCAGACCACACGACCAACCCAGGGGTTTATGGTAACAAGTTGTGTGGCCGAAGATCGTTGAGTGAGATTCTTGACTTGAATTCAACCAGTGAGTGATGTGATCATCCATTACAGTGATGTGGAATCTTCAGTGGATCTTCAGTGTTAGTCGCGCTGCTCTAAATGAGAGCATTTTTGGTCTTGGAAAAGGAAGGAACCAATATCTGGTTCTGTTATTTTGAAGGAATACATGAAGTATAATCCTATTCAATATTTAAATTCCTCGAGATAAATGGTTCTCAAATTAATTTCTATGAGAAATGTCGTGTGTCAATTTGTGTGAAAATGTATTATTACATCTAATGACCAATCAGATCAGTATATCTAAGTTCGAAGGCCAAATAATTATCTAAACATACTTAATACAGAGAATTCAATGTTTATATATCTTCTTAAATATATATTTATATATTTAAAATAAGAGTTTGTATGAGAATTTTGGACTCTTGGTTTTCCCAACTTGATCTTATTACTTTGCTGTGTGTCCAGTTTGCATGTTGTAGGCCTCGGCAGCCGGACCTGGGGTTATTGAAATTACACAACGGAATAGTAAATCTACGTACTTAATATCCAATTTACTTCATTTGTTGATCCTTGATTTCCGTCACACCTTCACATTTGATTCCCGTCACACATATTAATATTTGTGTATTGTGTGCGCCCTTTTCCACCGTGACAAGTGGTGCCTTTTTGCTGTGTGACAAAATCAAGGGGGACTCAAATAATAAAAAATAATAATTTATAAAATACTATGAAGAAACGCGGTTGATACAACTGTTTTATACATTATGAAATATTTGCATCCTAATTTTATTTGAATTTTATTTTGCACAGAATACATAATCATAAATACCTAAAATTATACACAAACCTAACGTATCACGCAACTAGATGAAAATGAAAAATCAATGTTGTGTGTGTTTTGTGTCTCGTATTTGCGCAATATTTTGCGCTCTGTTGTAGTTATTACTTTTCTTATATACATAATGTATAAGAAAATAATTGTGACGGGGTCGAAAATTCGAATTCGAGTTTTCGACGGGAGAGCACGTTTCAAGCATCCCTGATCAAGAATCAAACATTTTTGAAGTGATGTCTGTGTATGTGTGTATCAGTGAGTCTTTGGAGACGATAACTGACGAAAGAATGGACTGATTCGAACGAAATTTGGTACAAAAATCACAATCCGTAAGCGCTGGAAGCCTATTGTATTTATACGCAATCGAATGTATAGAATCCTCCTAAATTTTCGAATGACATTTTGAAAAAATCGTCAAAAAATCAAAACCGCTAATGTAGTTACGCAAATAGACATTTCTTTGTCGTTTTCTAATGAAAAATTACATAACACAAATTTTAGAACGCTAACATGCACCGTTCTCGAGGTAATGCATATTTTTCAAAACAATTATCAAAAGGTCATATAAAAAAAATCCTATTGAGAAACATGTTCACTTTTCATATGTAATACCATGCGATAAATTGGGTGAAATCATTCTCGTGGATCTAGCTCGTTCCATTTATGAAAAAATATACTTTGAGTAATACTTTTGTATTTGAACGCCAATAGTCATTTATCTGCTGTAAGAATAACTTATTTCTTCGTCTATAACGCTTGGCGAGATTTTGGCGACAAATTTGGCGGAATGTCGCCAACTTGGCGACTTTTTGAAATGTTGCCAAATTAACGAAAATCTCTCCAAATGGATTAAAATGACGCTAAATCAATGAAAATGACGACGATTTTGTTATTTTGGAGGTACCAATGACCAATATATTCGCATTATTGTGTGAATGAAAAATATATGATTTGAAGTAATTTCTTACTGGAAATTGCATTAACAAATATGTTTTTGAATATATGTATTCGGGGTATGATGAAAATTTAAATATTTAAACTAATGCATTAGTAAAAAATTACTTCCAAACACAGTAAGATACGCATTCATAATAAAAGAATATAGTATCAGTATTTTGAATATAGTAAATACGGTTGATAAATTGAAGCGCTATATTTAATCCCGCACGGCGACGTGTAAGTTTTCTGCCTTAATCTAAAACAAAAGCATAACAAAGAGTTTCTAAATTTGAACATTTATTAAAATTATACATATTTTTATTATTTTAATATAATTCAAATAAAAATGTATTGTAACATTTGGTGGAGCAAAAATAATCTATTAATGAACATTGTTCAATTCGTCGTAATATGTAAAGAAGCAAAGTCTGATCAATATAATTTTTAATCATACAAAATTGATAAAAGTTAAATTTGAACCGATATACTTGCAAAAATTGAATATTTTACATATATTACAATAAATACCTAAAAAACATGTAATCATAATGTTTATTGATAAAATTACATTATTAAATTTAAAAGGCTAAAATTTCAAATATTTGAACTTCCAAACAGCCTATTATACGCAGTGCAAAATATAAAAATTGCATGTTCGGAACCTTTGAGTAATTGCACAAAAATAAAAAATGCTTAGTACTTTTCTTTTACTTAATATGCAACTGCCAAATTTTAAAGGCGGTTAACAACCATGGGACATCATTTATTTGCTTAGACAGGTGAAGTTCTCTTTTGCATTCGACGATTTAGATTTTTCATTCTTTTTTACGTATTCGTTAATATTTCAAACTGTGCTGTACCATCAGATTATTTTATGCAATTGAACTCTCAGATTAAGATGGATATATTATCTTCGATGCTTTTCAATCAAACATTCCAAAACCTACTTCTCAATATGATTTTTACTACTAATCAATACGATTTTTACTCATACAATATTGATATAAGTTAAATTTGAACCGATATACGTGCTAAAATTGAATGTTTTACATATATTACAATGATTACTCAAGAACAAGTAATTACAAGGTGTATTGATAAAATTACATTCTAAAATATAAAAGCTAAAATTTCGAATATTTGAATTTCCAAACAACCTATTATATACAGTGCCAAATATAAAATTTACATGTTCGGAAACTTTGAGTAATTGTACAAAATAAAAAATGTTTAATATTTTTTTCCCTAATACACAACTGTCAATTTTTCAAGGCGGTAAGCAATCATAGAACGTCATTTATTTGCTTAGCCAGGTAAAGTTTTGTTTTGCATTCGAAGATTTAAATTTTTCAGCCTTTTTTACGTATTCGTTAATATTTCGAACTATGTTGTACCATCAGATTATTTTATGCAATTGAACTCTCAGATTAAGATGGATATATTATCTTCGATGCTCTTCAATCAAGCTTTTCAAAACCTACTTATTACTGAAAGGCAATTGGTAAAAGGTATTTGCTTCAAGGACTTATTAAGACATTTGTCAACCACATTAAATATCCATTGTTTCTGGAATAGTTCCGCAGAACTTCTTGGATGCATTCGTTTGGCCTTCCTGCAGAGAACGTTTTTTTGTCTTTTTAATCTTTCCCTCATTTACTGTCATATCATCGTCCATTATTTCAGTCAAAACCTTGGATTTGCTATTTTCTCTTCTGAAATTACACGCACTTCCTGCAGCTGTTTGATTGGCAGGATCTTCAACCATTTCTTGATATGTCGATGGGATATTCGGCGATTTCAATTTAATTACATTCAGTTTCATGGAATGTGAAGCATATGCTTCGGCAATTGCATTCAAAGCATCCCATCTATCCGAAGTCATATCGCAGTCACGCCAGAGTTCCATTATGACGAAATGAGCCATGAAGGGCGTTCGCCAGTATACGCTTGCAATCGCCAGATGTACACAGTATGGAAGGAATGCATATAAGCTATTGGAATTAAAGCCAGTAGGAAAATATGTCTGGCATAGCTGCTGCGTATATTTCATGTAACTGTCTATATTTACATCGTCGACAGTTTGTATGAATTCAGAAATGTCTTGTTTAAAATCCATACTATGTCCTATAACTATAACTGCATTTTTTATAGTTTGGTTGAGTCGTCGTTTGCCGAATGTATATACACGGAATGAATCAAAGCTATCTGTCTGACATTGAAGATGGTGATATATAAAATCCAATATATCTTTGACGAAAAAATCCTTTTCCTCTTGATTGTTCATATATCCATCCATATCGCATTCGTTTAGCTAACAATTTTTTTTTATTGTTGGAAAACCGTGTGAAAATTTAATACATTTTTCATAACACCACTAGCAATTGAAAACTGTATTTTCTAAACGCAGCATCCTCAGACATTGTTGCCAAACTTTAGAATGTCACTTGAAAAACTTTATGATAACAATTATCCAATGAGAATTCGTTAAATGAAACAGATACGAGTTCAACAAGAAAGAATTTGCATGATTCACACATAGTTCATAAAACAAGTACAATACAGTTAAACTTGGAATATGTTCAGAATTTTCAATCTGTGGTATTTTAGTCAGTCACAATCATTAAATGGAAATGATCATTTAAAAAAAATTGGTTTGAATATTCCCTTAAATTTCCATTTATACGTTTTTAACACTTGCATTACACATATTATGGATCCAAACAGTTGACAGAGATCAAAAAACAAAATTCTAATTCTGCCTAATTTCCCTTTTACAAATGTTGAATCTGTGTGTTTTATTCATTACTGTTGCATTTACGTGTTCCAATTTAAAGCGTAAGGTCGGGCATTAATGATCTGGATATCGTTTTTGGGGCCAGGCACACATTACTTGTAGGAAATGCAGTCTTTCTGGCCGATTATGTAGTATATTGCGACCACTGACCTCATTTTATTTTCATAAGCATGGGCAGGAGCTCTGTGATAAGGCGAATTGGTTTAATTTTTGGGTTTGGATACTCGCTTAAATTTCTATTTACATGTTTTTAACACTTGCATTACATATATTATGGATCTAAGCAGTTGACATTGCTGCGTTTATGCATTCCGATTTTCGGAGCAAGGGCAGTGATGATCTGGATATCGTGGTTGGGACAATATAGGCAGTTTTTCTTTTTTTTATGTAGGAAATGTAATTCTATTGACCAAAAATCCAGTACTTGTACGACCACCAAAAGTTCTATTAGTCTTACCACAAAACTCAATCTTATTCCCTTGGAGGTCGTTAAACGTATGAAATCAAGACGGACTCAAATAATAAAAATCTCATGTGGGCAGCACATGACTTTCACTGCAGACTTATATTCACGTTATTTTTAATTTAGTTAAATTTAATTCACTTTTAATTCCATTTTCCTTCTTATATGATAACTGGACTTATTTTCAAAGGTAGCGTAGAGAAAATGCGAACAAACAAAAATGTCTTGAGAACGGCTAGTCCTAGTTCAATGGGGTTGGTCTTATTCCTTTCTTCGTAAAAAATTTCGTATTATACTATTATACCATTTAATGGATATATTTGAGCATACGTAATTTTTTGTTTTAGATTTTGGCGATTTCTGCGAGACATTTTGCAAAACAAGGCAGGTTATTTTTTTCCGAATCGTATCAAAATCTAATCAGCACCATGATGTCCCACATGTGACTAATCTACCGAATTTTGTAAAATTTGGCCCATTAGTTTTTCAGCTAGTGTGGATACAATCTTTTGCGGGCTATTACCTGAAAAAGGCGGGTTCTTTTATCCCGAATCGTACCCCAAACCAATCAGCACCAGATTCTCCCACAAATGACTTACCTTCCAAAATTTATGAAATTCGGTTCATTAGTTTTTCAGTTAGAGTGGATACAAAATCTGCACAGACAGACACACAGACGTCACGCTAAAAATATGTTTTTCGTATTCTAGAGGTCTTGAAACGTGTAGATCCGTCGAAAACTTGAGTTGTGATTTTCGGCATGATTCCAATACTTTCCCTATACATTACCGTGTATTGCAGGGAAAGTAGAAATCTGATGTGGGCAGCACATGACTTTTATTGCAGACTCAAATTCATATTTTCTTTATTTCTTTAATAATTCTTGAGATTGAGTTTTATTGCACTTAATAACACCAAATTTGCATTTTTAATTCAATTATTACTTTCCCTGCAATACATGGTAATGTATAGGGAAAGTATTGGAATCATGTCGAAAATCGCAACTCGTGCTTTCGACGGATCTACACGTTTCAAGACCTCTAGAATACGAAAAAACCATTTTTAGCGTGACGTCTGTGTGTGTGTCTGTGAGTCTGTCTGTCTGTGTGTCTGTCTGTGCAGATTTTGTATCCACAATAACTAAAAATTTAACAGACCGAATTTCACAAAATTTGGTACGTAAGTCACTTGTGGGCGAGTCTGGTGCTGATTAGTTTTGGGTACGATTCGGGATAAAAGAACCCGCCTATTTTTGCGAAATGGCCCGCAAAGCTTGTATCCACTCTAACTATAAAACTAATGGACTGAATTTTACAAAATTCGGCAGATGAGTCTTTTGTGGGTCACTCTGGTGCTGATTAGATTTTGGTAAGATTCGGAAAAAGATAACCTGCATTTTTTTTCAAAATGACCCGAAAAAATCGTCCAAATCTAAACTAAAGAACTACGTATGCTCAAATATATCCATTAATTGCTTGTTTAATACGTAATTTTTAGCAAAGAAAAGAATAAGACCAACCCCATTACATTAGGACTAGCAGTTCTCAAGCTATTTTAGTTTTTCGTATTTTCTCTACGCCACCTTTGAAAATAAGTCCGGTTACCGAATGAGAACGAAAATTGAATTAAAAGTGAAATAAATTTAATTCAAATAAAAAGAACGTGAATATAAGTCTGCAGAGAAAGTCATGTGCTGCCCACATCAGATTTTTTTTATTTGGTAATTGGACATTTTCCCGACATCGTCGTAACAAAAATGAAAGAAATCTCAAATATCTTGAGAACGGTTAGTCCTAAAGTATAATGGAGTGTGTTATATTATTTTCCTTGTCAAAAATTGTGTATAAAGCAAAAATTCATTTGATATATTTAAGCATATATTCTTCGCTTTTGGCAATTTTTTCGGGCCATTTCGTAAAAACAGGCAAACTGTTCTCCGAATTGTACCAATATCTAATCAGCACCAGAGTATCCCACAAGTAACTTATCTACCAAGTTTTGTGAAATTGCGTCAATTAGTATTTTAGATAGTGTGGATACATGAAATTTTTGCGGGCCATTTCCTAAAAAAAGCAGCTTGTTCTTTTCCGAATCATACCAAAATCTAATCAGCACCAGGGTAGACTACAAGTGACTTAGTACCAAATTTTATGAAATTTAGTTAATTAGTTGAGTTAGAGTGGAATTATACAATTTTTGCGGGCCATTTCGTAAAAAAGGCAGGTTGTTCTTTTCCGAATCGTATCAAAATTTAATCAGCAGCAGGGTGACCTACAAGGGACTTATGTACCAAATTTTGTAGAATTTGATCAGGTAGTTTTTCAGTTACAGTGGATACGGGCAAATTTTGAGGGCCATTTCGCAAAGACAGGCGGGTTGGTTTATACTGAATAGTACCCAAAACTAATCAGCACCAGGGTCACATACAATTGACTTATCTACCAAATTTTATGAAATTCGGTCCATTAGTTTCTGAGTTAGGGTGGATACATACATTGCACAGACAGACACACAGACAAATACACACACAGACGTCACGCTAAAAATAGTTTTTTTGTATTCTAGATGTATCGAAACGTGTAGATCAGTCAAAAACTCGAGTTGCGATTTTCGACATGATTCCAATACTTTCCCTATACATTACCATGTATTGCAGGGAAAGTAAAAAAAATAATAATTTATCAAATACTATGAAGAAACGCTATTGATATATCTGTTTTATACATTATGAAATATGTCTCAATTTTTTTGAATTTCATTTTGCACAGACTACATAATCACAAACACCTAAAATTATACACAAACCTAACGTATGACGCAACTAGATGATAATGAAAAATCCATTTTGTGTTTGTTTTTGTGTCTCGCGTTTACACAGTATTTTGCGTTCTGTTGTAGTTATTAATTAATTGCACACACAGCCGAATTGTGTCTAAACTTTACATGTTTTGAAAAGGTTAAATCGTTCAGAGGATATTGAATTTAAAACTGTATATGGTCAGGAAAATTCTAATGATAACACTAGTAATTTTGTATACTTAAATGGCGTATTTAGATAAGTATTCATTGATAGAGATGGGAGGGATTGTATTGATCTTAGCAAGTTTCGTAGCTAAATATAAGACTGTCTAAAAAATTTCAAATTTTACTCAAATGCAAAAAATAAGGAACCTCCATTATTTCTCACTTATATGCATTGTATCTAAATTCACATCGTTTCAGCTCGTAATATTTTTTAACTTAAAAAATATTTCTTTAATAGTAAATACCTTATTCTGTAGCATATTTAAGATATTACATAAGGTTACGCTATTTGACACAAAAGGTAATATTTAGTCATACCAGCTTTAAATTGCTCTGGATGATGAAATATGTACTTTTCATTTTAAATGACGCACCCACTTTAAAAAATAAGTTCATGGCAGTCTCCGATAACGATTTTGGTGCTAGATGGAATCCTAAGCGTAAAAAATAATTAAACAATCTGCAAAGCTTGCTAAAAGTATAACCGTATCACACATTTACCTTAAAAATCACAACTGTTTAACTTTGAATTATACAAATTTGATTGAATATCATCATATCAAAGAAGGATTTCTAGGAGTGTTTAAATTTATAAACGTTCGAAACATTTAGCTGTCGTGCAAACATGTAGTAAATAAGATATTTAAAAACTAGTACTTTCAACAAAATATACGGGAAAATAAAATATTCCAAACATATTCAGTTAACAAAGAGCTGCAGAACAAAAACGAAATTCTGAAATAAATTCGAAACCTTAAGGCCAAGATCAAGAAATGATTTTTTCTCATTTGAGTATATAAAGAAACAATATAAATGTAATTTTTGCGATTTTGTTGTTTTTGTGATTAACAAACACGTTTTCGAATATTTGTATTCTGGGTATGATGCAAATTGAAATGTTCAAAGTACTGCATTAGTGAAAAATTACTTCCAAACGCAGTAATATACGCATTTATAATAAAATAACATGATATCAGTATTTTGAATATAATAAATACGGTTGAAAAATTAAAGCGCTATAGTTAATCCCTCACGACGCCTGGTAAGTTCTCTACCTTAATATAAAACAAAAACATTACAATGTGTTTATAAATTTGAATATTTATTAAAATGATACATATTTCAATTATTTTAATATAATTCAAATAAAAATTGATTTTAACATTTGGTGAAGCACAAATAATCTATTAATAAACATTGTTCAATCCGACATAATAAAGAAGCAAAGTCTAATCAATATGATTTTTACCCATACAAAATTGATAAAAGTTAATTTGAACCAATATACTTGCTAAAATTGAATATTTTACATATATTACAATGATTACTCAAGAACAAGTAATCAAAAGGTGTATTGATAAAATTACATTCTAAAATTTAAAAGCTAAAATTTCAAATATTTTTAACTTCCAAACAACCTATTATACACAGTGCAAAATATAAAAATTACATGTTCGGAAACCTTGAGTAATTGTACAAAATAAAAAATGTTTAGTATTTTTGTTAACCAAATACGCAACTGCCAATTTTTCAAGGCGGTTAACAATCATGGAACGTCATTTATTTGCTTAGCCAGCTGAAGATTTGTTTTGCATTCGAAGATTTAGGTTTTTAATCCTTTTTAACGTATTCGTTAATATTTCAATCTATGTTGTACCATCAGATTATATTATGCAATTGAACTCTCAGATTAAGATGAATATACTATCTTCGATGCCCTTCAATTAAACTTTTCAAAACCTACTTATTGCTGAAAGGCAATTAGTAAAATGTATTTACTTCAAGGACTTAAGTCATTTGTTAACCACTTTAAATATCCATTGGTTCTTGATTAATTTCGCAGAACTTCTTGGATACATTCGTTTGGTCTTCCTGCAGAAAACGTTTTTTGGTCTTTTTAATTTTTCCCTCATTTACTTCCATGTCACCGTCCATTATTTCAGTCAAAACTTTGGATTCGCTATTTTCAATTGTGACATTACACGCACTTCCTGCGGCTGCTTGATTGGCAGGATCTTCAACCATTTCTTGATGTGTCGATGGGATATTCGGCGATTTCAAATTCATTGCATTCAGTTTCATGCAATGTGAAACATATGCTTCGGCAATTGCATTCAAAGCATCCCATCTATCCGAAGTCATATCGCAGTCACGCCAGAGGTCCTTTATAACTAAAGGAGCCATGCCTTGCGCCTGCCATTCTATGCTTGCAATCGCCAGATGTACACAGTACGGTAGGAATTCAGGGAAGCTATTGGAATTAAAGCCAGTAGGAAAGTATTTCTGGGATAGTTGCTGCGTATATTTCCTGTAACTGTCTATATTTACAGCGTCGATAGTTTGTATGAATTCAGAAATGTGTTGTTTAAAATCCCTCCTATGTTCTATAACTATAACTGCATTTTTTATAGTTTGGTTGAGTCGTCGTTTGCCGTTTGCATATACACGAAATGAATCGTCTCTTTTTGGCCGACATTGAAGATGTTGATATAAAAAATCCATTATATCTTCGGCGAAAAAATATTTTTCCTCAGGTCGTTCCATATAACAATCCGTATCACATTCGTTTAGCTAACAATTTTTTTCATTGTTGGACAACTGTGTGAAAATTTAATACATTTCTCATAACTCCACTAAACACGGAAAATTGTATTTTCTAAACGCAGCATCTTCAGACACTGTTGCCAAACTTTAGAATGTCAGTTAAAAAACTTTAAAATATGTTAACAATTATTCAATGTGAATTCGCTAAATGAAACAAATACGAACTCAACAGGAAATAATTTGCATGATTCACACATAGTTCACAAAACAAGTATTACATGGTTAAACATGGAATATGTTCAGAACTGCCAACCTTTGGTATTTCAGTCAATCACAGTCATTAAATGGAAATGGTCATTTAAATAAAAGTTTTGGCTTGGATACTCGCTTAAATTTCCATGTACAGTTTTTTAACACTTGCATTACACATATTATGGATCCAAACAATTGACAGAGATAAAAAAAAATTCTGCCTAATTTCCCTTTTACGAATGTTGAACATGCGTGTTTCATTCATTACTGTTGCATTTCCGTGTTCCGATTTTATACATAAGGTCAGGCATTAATTATCTCGATATCATACTTGGGGCGAGACGTACATTACTTTCAGGAAATGCAGTTTTACTGGCAGATTATGTAGTGCTTATTGCGACCACTGGCATTTTCTGAAATATGAGCAGGAGCTCTGGGATACGACGAATTGGTTTATTTTTGGGTTTGGATACTAAACTGTATGGGTTTGGATACTCACTTAAATTTCTATTTACATGTTTTTCACACTTGCATTACATATAGTATGGATCCAAGCAGTTGGCATTGCTGCATTTATGCATTCCGATTTTAGGAGCAAGATCGAACAGTGATGTTCTGGATATCGTGGTTGGGCCCAGACATGCCTTTTTTTTGTAGGAAATGTAATCCTACTGACTGAAAATCTAGTACTTGTACGACCACCAAGAGTTATATTAATCTTACCACAAAGCTCAAGCTTTTTCCATTGGAGGTCATTAAAAGTAGGAAATCAAGACGTAATCAAATAGGAATTTGAAAT
>OX578150.1:76938977-76946884 GCA_951213105.1 Amaurobius ferox
TACACTGAGTAATTACTCCCCGCCCCTTTTGATGGGTCGAGTCCGGTGAGCATGAATAGTATTTGCACAACAATGTGTCAACATTATATTATGCTTCATAACAGGCAACACATAACTTTTCTTTATAATGCAAGGAATTCACTCCCTTTATAGTCAAATAATAATGTATAAGATCAACGGTACTGTGTTTTATTGTTGAATTGTACATTTATCGATTTTCCGGATAACAACATGTAATACTATTTCTAAGTACCCAATTAACTTATATTTCACACAACTCTAAATTAACAATTATCAATATTGATAGCTTCAATAAGCGATATAGCCTGTATATTACAAATTTCGACGAAATTTTATTCAATCTGGGGGCGATATATCTACAAGTTGGTTATGCTTTGCTAGATTATTCGCAAAGTTTTCCAAATACATCATAAAGTGTTACAGACAAACGGAGAGTAGAGCATTTCTTATATACTAGAATGTGTGCCAGTCATATGATGAAAATCGGAATTTGCTAATTATTACTTCTCATTTAGGTAATTTTTATAAATTTCGCGACATTTTTGTCACTTTGGCAACATTTAGAAGTGTCACAATGATGGCGATGTTCCACCAAATTTCTCGCCAAGCGCTACGGACGGACAGACTGAGAAATGGATTATTCTTGGTCTATAATTATGTTCTTTCCAAGATTTTGAACTTCATCAATTAGTCGGCATTTCAGAGATTCAGTTTCAGTAACTTGTCGGACTTTTATCAATTGGGTGATATTTACGAAATTGAGCAACATTTAAAACGTCACCAAGTTGGAGATATTTCAAACAATTCGTCGCCAAAATTTTATCCAAACATTGCGGATGGAAAAATAGGTTAATATTATAGTACTGCAAATAATTTTATCCTTTTCAAAATATTGAATTTTCGTCCATTAGTGGTCATTTTCATTAATTTTCATTCGTCAATTAGTCGTCATTTATATCAATTTGGTGACATTTTAGTTAATTTGGCAATAAAAAAGTCGCTGAGTTGAGGACATTCCACAAAACACGTCGCCAAAATCTCCGCCAAGCTTTATGGACCGAGAAATAAGTTAATCTTTTAGCAGATATGACTATAGGCGTCTAACTGCAAAAGTATTGCCTAAAGTATATTTTCTCATGAGTGAAACGAACCACGAGTATGATGTCACGGAATTCATCTCATGATGTTACACACAAAACGTGAACATAATTCACAATAATATAGTTTTTTTTATTTTATGATATTTTGAAAAATTTATTTGATATATGTGAAATATTTCGAGAACATACTACTGTTCTAAAGTTTATGTCAATCGTTTTGTAATAAAAAAATAGTATATAACAAATGACTATTTGCGTTACTTTATTAAAGGTTTTGACTTTTTGATGTTTTTTTTTTTAAATTTCACTCGAAAATTTAGTTGGGTTCTGGACATTCGATTACGTTTTAAAATAATTGGCTTCCAGTGTCCATTGATTGTAACGTTTGTATTAAATTCGAATAAATATTGTTCGGATCGCCCCTTTCGTTGGTGAGATATCGTCTTCAAAGGCTCATAGACACCGACACAGAAATTAACTAAACAAAGTTTTATCCGTATTCAAGGATACTTGAAACGTGCTCTCCCGACGAAAAATAGAGTTCGAATTTTCGACTCCGTCACATTATTTTCTAACCTGGCCGCACAATTTGCTGCTCCACGTCTTCGATGAGTCGGACGGGCTGGACCTTTAACATTATTTTCAATCTTTTTCTAATAAAAAAAATCTGATGTCGGCAACACATGACTTTCCTTATATAATGTAATGAATTTACTACTTTTACAGTAAAAAAAGTAGGTTTTTCTTATAGTAGATACTAATATTCTTTCCAAGATATTGAATTTTCAACAATTAATCGCCATTTTAATTGATTTAGCGTCATTTTTATCCATTTGGCGAGATTTTCGTTAATTTGGCAACATTTCAAAAAATCGCCAAATTGACGACATTCCGCCAAATTCGTCGCCAAAAGCTCGCCAAGAGTTATGCACTAAGAAATAAGTTATTCTTACAGCAGATAAATGACTATTGGCGTTCAAATACAAAAGTATTACTCAAAGTATTTTTTTTCATGAATGGAACGAGCTAGATCCACGAGAATGATGTCACCCAATTTATCGCATTGTATTACATATGAAAAGTGAACATGTTTCTCAATAGGAATTTTTTTTTTATATGACTTTCTGATAATTCTTTTTTAAAATGTACAATATCTCGAGAACGGTTCATGTTAGCGGTCTAAAATTTATGTCAATCGTTTTCTAATGACAAATTACATAAGAAACGTCTATTTGCTTAACTTTAATCGTGGTTTTGATTTTTTGACGATTTTTTCAAAATTTCATTCGGAAATTTAGGGGGGTTCTGAACATTTGATTGCATATAAAAGCAATGACTTCCAGTGTTTACGGATTGTGATTTTTGTACCAAATTAGGTTCGAATCGGTCCATTCGTTCGTCAGTTATCGTCTCCACAGACTCACACACACACAGACATCACTTCAAAAATGTTTGATTCGTGATCAGAGATGCTTGAAACGTGCTCTCCCGTCGAAAACTCGAATTCGAAAACTCGAATTCGAATTTTCGACCCCGTCACAATACTTTCCTTATACATTATGTATATAAGGAAAGTAAAAATATATAAGAAATGACTATTTGTGTGACTTTATTAAAGGTTTTGATTTTTTTAATGATTTTTTTTAAATTTCACTCGAAAATCATTTTGGGATTCTGAACATTCGATTGCGTTTTAAAACAATAGGCTTCCAGTGTTTATTGATTGTAATGTCTGTACCAAATTTTGTTTGAATCGCTCCATTCGTTTGTTAGATATAGTCCCCAATGTCTCACTGACACACACCCACTCAAACATTACCTAGAAAACGTTTGATTCGTATTCAGGGAAATTTGAAACGTGATTTCCCGATGAACACTGGAGTTCGAATTTTCGACCCTGTCACAATACTTTCCTTATACATTATACTACGTATATAAGGAAAGTAGCAATTTTAAAATCAAACTTCATGAAGTAATGTCGTTGATACAAATATATTATACAATAATAAATATTTGCATCATAAATATGCTTCATTTTCATTTTGCACAAAATACATAAGTATAAATATATAAAATTATACACAAACCTAACATGTAACACTCAACTAGATGACAATATAAAATCTATATTGTGTGTATTTTTGTGTCTCGTGGTTGCGCAACATTTTGCGTTCTGTTGCAGTTATTAATTGCGCACAAAGCCAAATTGTGTGTGTATATAACATGTTTTGAAAGTGTTAAATAGTTTAGAGGAAATTTTATTTAGAGCAATTGTATGAAGTGCGGAAAATTCCAGTGATAACACTAGTTATTTTGTATACTTAAATTACGTATTTACTAAATCGTGTAATTAATTGCTAGAGTAGGGAGGGCTTGTATTGATGTTAGCAAGGAAAAATACTTAGCTGAATATAAAACTTTCTAAAAATTTTAAGATTACTCAAATGCAAAAAATGCTAAAACTTCATTATTTCTCACTTGTATCTGAAATTCACATCGTTTCAGCTCGCAATATTTTTAACAGACACAAAATTGGGTGACACATTAAACAATAAAACAGCATTAAAATATGTTGTGTAAAGTGGTACTAGGAAGTAAACCGTTTGGAGATCTGCAAGACATTCAAAACGCTTTCTACGTTCCAGAGACAAACGGTCTTGAAACTATCACCCCTTCTAGACTGTCCGATAAAGCTAACAAAAAATTGCAGCTTTTAAATGTTTATATTCAAGATAATCTCTGTTTATATTCAAGATAATCTCTGTTTATATTCAAGATAATCTCTGTTCATATTCTATATAAGCTGATGTTAGCAAGAAAATAGGTAGCTGAATATAAAACTTTCTAAAAATTTCAAATTTACCAAAATGCAAAAAATGTGGTACCTTCATTATTTCTCACTTATATGTATTGAATCTAAATTCACATCGTTTCAGCTCGTAATATTTTTAACTGAAAAAATATTTTTTTACTAGTAAAAACATTATTCTGTAGCATAATACAAAAGGCAATTTAATACAAAAGGCAATATTTAGTCATACCAGCTTTGCTCTGGATTGCGAAATATGTACTGTTCATTTTAAATGACGCACCCACTTTAAATAATAAGTTCATAGCAGTCTTCGATATCGATTCTGGTTCTACATGGCATACCAAGCAGAAAAAAGAATTAAACAATCTGCAAAGATTGCTAAAAAGTATAACCGTATCGCACATTTACGTTAAAAATCATAACTGTTTAACTTTTGAGTTATATAAATTTGATTGAATATCATCGTATCAAAGAAGAATTTCTAGGGGTGTTTAAATCTAAAAACGTTCGAAACATTTAGCTATCGTGTAAACACATAATAAATGAGATATTTAAACATTAGTACTTTCAACAAAATATACGGGAAAATAAAATATTCCAAATATATTCAGTTAACAAAGTGCTCTGGATGATGTAATAAGTACTGTTCATTTTAAATGAGACGCACCCACTTTAAAAAATAAGTTCATAGCAGTCTCCGATATCGATTCTGGTTCTAAATGTCATACTAAACGGGAAAAAAGAAACTAAACAATCTGCAAAGCTTGCTAAAAAGTATAACCGTATCGCACATTTACCTTAAAAATAACTGTTTAACTTTGAGTTACATAAAATTGATCGAATATCATCGTATCAAAGAATTGGAATTCACTTGTGTTCATAATTTGTCTATCAAATTGTATTTGAGTCGTTTTGAAGATTTCTACTGTTTACCTTTGAGTTATATAAATTATCATCACATTAAACATCGCTAATGTATAAGTTTCTCAAGCTAAAAAATGGGTATTTGGCTGAAAGTTAGATCATATATTTAAATTAACATAAATAAGGGCCGTTTTCACTGACAAAAATGCTCGGAATATCGAGTGAGAGTAAAATTTCAGATTTATTGAATTATGGCTTCTAACTTTGGTACAACTGTCGATTATATGATGAGACTAACATAGATATTTTTTTTTCAGATAGTTATTTTAAGGTCGATTCTGGTTCTAAATACCATACTAAACGGGAAAAACGAAACTAAACAACCTGCAAAGCTTGCTAAAAAGTATAACCGTATCGCACATTTACCTTAAAATTCATAATTGTTTAACTTTGAGTTATATAAATTTGATTGAATATCATCGTATCAAAGAAGGATTTCTAGGAGTGTTTAAATTTAAAAACGTTCGAAACATTTAGTTATCGTGCAAACATATATTAAATAAGATATTTAAAAACTAGTACTTTCAACAAAATATACGGGAAAATAAAATATTCCAAACATATTCAGTTAAAGTGCTGTAGAACAAAAACGAAATTCTGAAATAAATTCGAAACCTTAAGGTCAAGATCAAGAAAGGAATTTTTTTCATTTGCGTATATAAATAAAAAATATAAATGTAATTTTTGCAATTTTGTTGTTTTTGGGGTGGCACTGATCAAAATATTCGAATATTGAGTGAATGAAATATATATGATTTGAAGTAATTAGTTACTTGAAATTGCATTAACAAATATGTTTTCGAATATTTGTATTCGAGGTATGATGCGTAATAAAATGTTCAAAGTAATGCATTAGTAAAAATTACCCTCAAACATTGTTCAATATGACACAATACGTAAAAAAGCAAAATCTGATCAATATAATTTTCACGCATACAAATTGATAAAAGTTAATTTGAACCAATATACTTGCTAAAATTGAATATTTTACTTATATTACAATGATTACTTAAGAACACGTAATCAAAAGATGTATTGATAAAATTACATTCTAAAAATTTAAAAGCTAAAATTTCAAATATTTGAACTTCCAAACAACCTGTTATACACAGTGCAAAATATAAAAATACATGTTAGGAAACTTTGAGTAATTGTACAAAATACAAAATGTTTAGTATTTTTTTCCTAATACACAACTGTCAATTTTCAAGGCGGTTAGCAATCATGGGGACGTCATGTATTTGCTTAGCCAGGTGAAATTTTGTTTTGCATTCGAAGATTTAGATTTTTCACCCTGTGTTACGTATTCGTTAATATTTCAAACTATGTTGCACCATCAGATAATTTTATGCAATTGAACTCTCAGAATAAGATTAATATATTATGTTCGATGCCCTTTAATCAAACTTTTCAAAACCTACTTATTGCTCAAAGGCAATTAGTAAAATGTATTTGATTTCAGGGCTTATTATGACTGTTGTCAACCACTTTAAATATCCATTGTTTCCTGGAATAGTTTCGCAGAACTTCTTGGATGCATTCGTTTGGCCTTCCTGCAGAGAACGTTTTTTTGTCTTTTAAATTTTCCCTCATTTACTGTCATATCATCGTCCATTATTTCAGTCAAAACCTTGGGATTTGCTATTTTCTCTTCCTGAAATTACACGCACTTCCTGCAGCTGTTTGATTGGCAGGATCTTCAACCATTTCTTGGATATGTCGAAGGGATATTCGGCGATTCCAAATTCATTGCATCTGTTTCATGGAATGTGACACATATGTTTCCGGCAATTGCATTCAAAGCATCCCATCTACCCGAAGTCATATCGTAGTAACGCCAGAGTTCTTCTATGATGAAGGGAGCCATGTGTTTCATCGCCATTCTATGCTTGCAATCGCCAGATGTACACAGTACGGTAGGAATTCATGGAAGCTATTGGAATTAAAAGCCAGTAGGAAAATATTCCTGCGTATAGTTGCTGCGTATATTTCGTGTAACTGTCTATATTTACTTCGTCAACAGTTTGCATTGAATTCAGAATGTGTTGTCGAAAATCCGCCCTATGTTCCATAACTATAACTGCATTTTTTATAGTTTGGTTGAATCGTCGCTTTCGGGAATACAGGGGATGAATAAACTATTTCTGGCTGACATTGAAGACGGTTATAAATAAAATCCATTATATCGTCGGCGAACCAAACATTTTTCCTCATATCTGTTCATACATACATCCATATCACATTCGTTCAGCTAACAATATTTTTTTTATTGATGGACGACTGTGTGAAAATTTAGTATATTTCTCATAACACCAAAAGGCACGGAAAACTGTTTTTTCTAAACATAGCATCCTCAGACAATGTTGCCAAATTTTAGAATGTCAGCTGAAAAAACCTTAACGTTAACAATTACCCAATGAGAATTCGCTTAATGAAACAAATACGAACTCAACAAGAAATAATTTGCATGATTCACACATAGTTCATAGAACAAATATTACATGGTTAAACATGAATATGTTCAGAACTGTCAAACTGTGGTATTTGATTCAGTCACAGTCATTATATGTAAATATCATTAATAAAAAGCGTTGGTTTGGATACTCGCTTAAATTTTCATTCACACGTTTTTAACACTTGCATTACACATATTATGGATCCAAAAATTTGAAAGAGATCAACAAAATTTCTCTGCCTAATTCTGTTGCATTTACGTGTTCCGATTTTAAGCATAAGGTCGAGCATTAATGATCGGGATATCGTGTTTGGGGACAGACGTACATTACTTGCAGAAGTGCACTCTTACTGGCCGATTATTTAGTTCTTATTGTGACCACTGACGAATTTCTTTTCTCAAGTATGGACAGAAGCTCTGTGATACGGTGAATTGTTTTATTTTGGGGTTTGGATACTAAACTTTATTGGTTTTGATACTCGCTTAAACTTCCATTTACATGTTTACATACACATAGTATGGATATAAGCAGTTGACATTGTTGCATATATGCATTCCGATTTTTGGAGCAAAATCGGACAGTGATGATCTGGAT